>PVIU01001807.1:0-195074 GCA_004026605.1 Ondatra zibethicus
AAAAAAAAAAAAAAGAAAGTAGCTGGGCCATCGTGTGTGCTGCAATGGCTGAGGTAGCTGCCTCCGCAGAGCCTGAGATTTTCAACTCTGACATTCAGTCACAGCACTCCCCTACGAGGACAGACAGCAGACTAACGACAGACTGCACCCTGCCGGTGACCCTGCTTTACAATAGAGAAGAGACCTCTGTGCTCTGGAGCACATCCTATCTCTGGAGGGTTTGGTTGGAATTTAAAGACAACAGTTTATCTGGGCTCCTTATGAGTCTTAGGATATAGAGCCACATCTTCTAGCCTCTGTCACAAGGCACCTTAAGTACTTTGGTTTTGATATTTTAGTGTTGCTGGGGCAGCATTATGCTCAACTACCTGGGGTGTCCTCCCTCCGCTCCATCGACTTCAAGCTGAGCCTCTGGAAGTGTTCACTGCCTCTTCCCTGATACTCAGTTTCTGGAGGTCTTGCTCAGATCAAGGACCATAGAGAGGGGACTCCCTGCCCAGCATTGGGCACCACCAGTTTTCAGTGTTTTAAATTAGTGAAGACAGTTATATTTTCCAGTCAGAAAATTGTTCTGCGGTCACTGAAAGAAATCTTGAAATGCTAAGGGAACTAGGAAAGCCCAAAAACAAAACAACAAAACAGACACCCAGATTGCCATGGGCTGCCTTTCCCAGAGACTACCCAACTGTCTCTGTATTTTAAGCTCTTTTATTCCCTGGAGTTCTGGTTCGACAATGGTTTCTTCATGCTTACCTGACTGCGCACACTGTGCAATATAGCAGATACTTCCGGTGCTGCTGGAAATTCTGAGGGTGTTTTGAGGATGCTGACACCGCATAGCCCATCTGATAATCTATGATTTACCTACCTGGTGACTTTTTTTATTTTGACAGAATCTTTTCATATCCCAAGCTAGTCCCAGATTTTCTATGTAGGTGGGGCTAGCCTTGAAATGTTGATCTTCCTGCCTTCCATTCCTCAGTGCTGGGATCGCAGAGCAATGCCTCGCCCCGTCCTGATGATTTCCTTGCATGTGTAGGAGCACTCTGGCATGGTGCTCGCTGGAATGACACAATGATAAACGTCTCCTCACACAAAAATGATGGCATGCTAAGCTGTTTCCTTGAATAGGCTCCTAGGAGGTTTTCAGGATGGAAGGGGACGGACTGTTTCTAGGCTTTTCATGTCTGAGTGACTGTTCTGTTATGCCAGGCAGAAGGCTGTAGTGGAGCAGACCTGGCATGGACCAGGCCTTCTGGCAGGGGCTTTTGACTCTTTTGCGCTGAGCAGGGACCAAACTCTAGGTGCTCCTGGCTCAGCAAAGGCAGAGATGGGGCCTGACTCAGCATCCTACCTTAAAGACTTGGCAGCTGGATGAGGCCTCATGATCATATCAAGTTTGTCTTCAGGCTGGGATGACTCAGAGCTCTTAGAAGGCTGGCCTGGAGTGTCTGGGCACAGAAGCTTCCAGGTCAGGAAAGGGGTAACCTCCAGCAAGATAGAATTCCCTGAAGAATGACCACAAAACAATACCAGCAAGAACCTACCCCCAGAAGCCCTATTTCTAGTCTTATTCTGCATTCTTCTTCAAGGACCTTAGGGACATTAAACCTGACATCCATTCCTGCCTTAGTTTACTCTGTGCCTTTCCTAGACCCTCAGCTTCACCTCCTGGTCAGGTTTGTTCTTGCTGTGGCCCTCCTACATCCAGGACATCACCTGGCGTAAGAGCTCAGTCATCATGGATATTATGAATACAGAATGAATAAGTGAAGACCCACACCGGGTCCCCAAACGTCATAGTTAGCAGTAACAGTCCTTCACCTGCTTCAGCTTTTCAGTTCTAGAAATGCTCTCTATGCCTTCTTAGACACTATAAATGACAAATGCCGTCTCCTTATTTCCTGATTCCTACCACTTTGACACCATAGCAGATGATGCTATAGCAATACAGTCCCATTCTATTGTTAATCATGTCATAGCATAGAGTCTCATGTCATTGCAAACGGTGTCATAGTAATACAATACCCCGCTATTGTAAATTCTTTATAGACAATCATTTTTCTTCTTTGAATATGCATGAAAATAACCTCCTGGAGACTGTTTGATAATTTGGGCAGCTCTGGGATTCTCCCGAGTGGGGAATTGTTGGGATATTGCACAAGTCTGTGTGAAACATGCCTTCGTTCTTCCAGAAGGTTCTTCAGCATGGCTAATATCCCCCCTTCCCCTAAGCAAGGATGAAATCACAGCAACACGTCCCGGCCTGCCCATAGCCTCCGGCGCCTTCTTATGTCCACCGTGCTGGTCCGTGTCAATTCTGTCGTCTTCTGTCGTCATTTGCCTTTTCCCAATAGCTGAGAAGGGTCCTTGCCTTCCCTGGCTCCGTCTGGGCTCGGCTTCCCTCCCACCACTCCCACTTCTTCTTGCCCCTCACGAGTCAGCTGAGCAGAGTAAAGGCAACTGCTCTTCTGGTGTCACAGGCCCGCCTCTGAAGTCTCACATTCCTGAGATGAAAGCCTGTTCCAGTCCGTACAGGCTGCACAGTCTCCGCCAGAGGCCTCCACCTCTCTGAACTTCAGGTCTCTACCTGCAAGCGGAGGGTTAACGCAGCACCTGCAGGGAGAGTTCTCTTGGGAACTAGGAGGTATCCTATGAGCAGGCGAGGACAGTGCCGACCTGAATGGCTTTGCAACCCCTGCCGGGCTTCTGGGGTGGTGTGCCTCACCACAGACATGTATCTGTAGGTGCAGCTTCTGCCAAGCAGGCCTCTAAGGAGTCACCAGCCATCCTAGAGGAGAGGGTAGCATGAAATACTAGGTTAATTTGGTTGCTTTTATTCAAATCCCTTCCAAACCTGGAACGCTACAAGCAGGAAATTACTAGGATGGAGCTCCCTGCAGGAGCTTTCCCAAAACTCTCAGCTGGACCCTGATTCCACGCAGAAGGCAGTTACAGGAGGTCTTGCTGGTGGCAGAGCTCTGGGTGTGTCCTGAGGTACTGTCTTTCTGCTGGCCACTGAGTAGGTCCCAGCAGAAGGAGCATGATCCTGCCAACACGAGGTGGGAGGGACTTCAACTGAGTGTTCTTTCTGTCCTAAGGATGATGGGGAGGGGGAAGGGGGCAGGGAGGTGAGGGAAAACAGAGCTGTCCAGGCTCCTGTGTAAAATGTCTGCAACTCTGGCATTTCCCCAGGTGCTGTGTTACAGGGATGAGATAGGAACTTTCCGCAGCTGAGCTCAGTAATGAAATGTGAGGGGACTGAAGCCCAGAAGGTCAGCGGAATCCCAGAGTCCTGGGGAACAACAACCCAGACCTCTTTGTGGAAAGCTCTGGAGACTCCGTGCTTGAGTCCACCCGAAGGTCCAACTCTTGCCCCCATTCCTGAAGAGGCTGCCTGGAAAAGCTCAAGACTGAGAGGGCTGTCTGTCCTGCGTGGGCATCCTGCTGGCTGAGCACAGAAAGTTAGACCGGGATTATGGGAGCTATGGACAGTTCTCATTCACGGCAGAGTATGGCATAACTGTGACTCTGTGAGAACCATTATATTCTCTCTCTCTCTCTCTCTCTCTCTCTCTCTCTCTCTCTCTCTCTCTCTCTCTCGTGTGTGTAGGGCAACAGAGAAACATGGATCCTAGGAACTGAACTCGAGTCCTCCGCGAGAGCAGCAAGCATTCTTAGTCACTGAGCCATCTCTCCAGTCCCCGTGCTGGCTATTTTGGTCATTACTGCCTGGTTAGCATCACAGTTATCATGGGGTTATTGTAGAGTGGCTGTAAGTTGTCCAGGAAAGACATAGAGAAATGTAAGTTGTGTTTTAGCCTTTAGTTGTGTTCTTCTTCCTGAAGGATGACATTTGGGTTGAGGAAGGGATGGTAGGAAAGAGCTGGAAGTTTCAGTCAGTGCAAAGGTCCTGGGGCAGGAATGTGCTCAGGGACATGAAGAGCAGACGTGAAGCTAGTATGACTGGAGTATGACCGAGGGAACATGTGAGCGCAGAGCAGAGAGGAGAACTACGGAGGACCAGGAAGGGGGTGCCAAAGAGCAGGACACAGTCTTCAGGAGGTGGACAGTCTGTTTTCTCAGTGATGGTGGCATGAAACTTACTCTCTAAAATACACCCTTCCACCAAGACAAAAACAGGACAAGGACAGTAGAGGAGTCCAGAAAACAGAGACAACAGAGGAAGTCACCTCACTCCGAAAGCAATTGTGGGCAAGGGTGGATCACCTGTGCTGTAACATAAATAGGACTTCCTTACAGGAGCAATGTCGCTTCTGAGTAGCACTCACCAAGGAAGGAAATGTGCGGCATAAGTCAGTCAGTCTTTGGAGGCTGAGGATGCCCTGCCAAGATGGTACTGGAAGCCTAGAACCTGGACTAGAGAATCTAGGAGCCCAGGACGTTCAAGGCAATATGGCACCACACTGGGTTGCACTAGGAGGTGCGGCTCTTCATGGGGTTCCTCATCCTGTGCTTCTCCTGACCCCAGCTCTCACCTTGTTTTTGATAAGTGTGACCTCAGGAGACATTGGACTTCCTGAGGCTTAAAACTCAGTCAAGCACTTGGTCCTTAGCAGCCCCAGTGAGACCCAAAGAGGATCCCATCTTCCCTCCATGGAATTTGCCAGCCCCTCCCCCATCCCCTTCCCTCCTGAATGGCTGAGGATACTGTAGAGAGACAAACTTTTCCATGTCTACACACCCCAAGTAGGGAACCATAAATAGATCAAAGTATGGATATCGTCAAAGTCCAGCTTAGTGACCCAATGAGTTTTATTAGAGTTACTGCAAGAATCTGGGTGAGGGGTTACTTACAGGAACAGAATGTTTCAAAGACAGCTGCATCACCAAAGCAGAATAGATGACAGCCATAAAACCTGGAAACCTGGAGCACGCAGCACAGCCTGCACTCAACAGGTTGGTGAGTGCCCTTTTCTGGTGGCTCGGTTGCTCTGAGCCTCTTCCAGGCAGCTCTGCAGAGGGCTTAGGAGTTGGGTACAGCCCGCATAGATGCAATCTGGGGGATCCCTGTCTCTTTTCTGGTCTCCATGGCCTTGTGTTACAATGGTGGAGACTGTAAGTAGACCAAAGATCTGAGTCAAAGATCTGAAGTCTTTAGTGTTTATATACTCTTGGGGAAACAGGGGCTTAGGGATTCTGGTCAGTTTCGGGGACTTCCTGAAGCCATTTTGAATCCTACACTTCCTGTCATACTAAGCTTCTGTGGAGGAGGGATGGAATGTTCCTATCTCAGAGGAAACTGCTATACAACACTGTCTGATCTGATTGATTTGAACAACATAGGAAAATTTTCTACCTTGCCAAGCACTTCCTCTGCCTTCTGACTCAGCTCCAGAGATGTTCCTACAGCCAGGACTGTTTCATCAATTTTCATTGTCAACTGAAAAACCCAATTTGGCTTTGCAGAGACCTGTCTGGGTGGCTGTTTTCCCATTGACTTTGCCATACTTGGTGACCTGGTGACATACCACAGAACCAGGCTTGAGGAGCTAGGTGGAGCTTTCATGAACCCCATCTGGAGAACCCTGTCTCTCTCCTGGCCTCCTTGGCCTCTTGTTGCAATAGAAGGGACTGTGAGTAGCACCAAGAGTCTGTGTCAAAGGTGAAGTAAGGTGACTTATGCGCAGATGTGTCTGTAGGCATCGGGTCCAAAGCCTGAAGACCTGAATTCAGGTGCTGGCACTGCCCTCTGGAAGCTGTATGATCCAAAACAAGGGGCTTCCCCTCTCTATGCTTGTCTAAACTTGAGATGACAGGAAGTCACCTAGCCATGACTCACCTGCAAGGGTCGAAGGATTAATCTGCATGACATATTGGAAACCCCGTATAGCTAAGTAGTTAGTGTTTACTAGCATAGAAAGTACCAGGCATACAGAAGGTGATCAGTAAGTGTGCAGCCGCCCATCTGTCGGTAGGTGAACCGGAAAAGTCCCTTTCTGTCTTGGCTTCTGTTTTTGCAAGAATTTAAGATGCCAGACACCCTCGTATCCACCAATCTCATTCACCTGAGCCCTCAACCCTCCCACCTTCCCCGCCCCCACTCACTGCTTTGCTTTTCTGCCCTCAGCAGGTGTTGGCTAGACAAGAATTCTCAAAAAGTGTTTGCGGATCTTTGCAAGCTTTTGAGATGAGTGCACACTGCCAGGACATCCGTGTTTGATCCAGAAGCTTGAGAGAATGCTGGAGATTAAAGAAGGAAAGGGAAAGGCTTATACTTCCTTACCCCTTCTCTGCTGTGCTGATGGGCACTTAGGTTTATCCCTTCAAATCCCAGTTGGAAAGCTCACTGACAGGACTTCGAGATAAAGACCCAGGAGCTGGCTACCTCCCGCTCTGCCCTCTCAGTGTTTCAGCTTGTGATGCCTGCCAGATGCTCAGATGCACAGGAGCGTCTGTGTACTCAGCATGGGATGCTGTCCGTGCTGATGAAAAGCTAGGCACATTTGCAGGCCCCCGTTCGTGCGCCCTTACTACAGTTGCTTTCCGCATCTCAGAGAGGCCCAAAACTGCATCCCTAGAAGCTCCAATGGTCTCGGCTCAACCCCATCCCAACGCACCTATGAAGGGGTGAGAAACACAGAAAAGCAGAGAGATTTCATCAGCGCATCTTGGGAAGATACAGAGATAGAGGGAATTCGGTGACCCCCAAGTTGGCTTTCTTCGGGGGTCCTGGTATGAGCTTTACTCTTGTTTAAGATATAATCCCACTCATCATTGTCTTAGCTGCAGTCATGCAAGGTGATCGATAGGTTATTAATCTCTGTCTTCACTGCCTTCCCCATCCTTGCCCAAGGGGACCAATCTGTTTTTTTCCAGATGAGCTGCTCCTGGGTGCAACCTCCCCTTCATAGATAATTGTTCTCATCTTGAGGGTGGGCTGTCTGCCTACAGGGCTTTGCTATTCCTGGTACTCAAGGTGACTGCAGGTTTAGGACCCTGACTTTTCTTTCTGCCTCCATTTGTTTTGTGTTTTATTTGAGAATAGATCTCAGTTAACCCAGGCTGTCATTGACCTTGTCTTTGTAGCCTAGGGTAACCTTGAATTTCTGATGCTCCTATTTCCACTTATTCAGAGGTTATATGTGAACCACCATGCTCCACTGGAGGATGCTGAAGATTAAACCGAGGTTTCAAGCAATCTAAACAAGTACTCCACCAACTGAGCTACAACCCTGACCCAAGTACCTGTGTTCTTAAAGGGGGATGAGACAGAGAGTTTAGAGGTCATTGGTTTCTAGATGGATACTCCTTGAATAATTAACATCCTGCACATCAGCCATCATAGGCTGACTCAAAGCAAAAGAGGTCATGGGAAAATACAGGCAGATGCACTTGACTTTCCCCTGATGTGGACCCAAATGCAGAGTCAGAACATTTTAGCAAAAGAAGCCTCTAAGTGCCTGCTAAAAGAGGCCACCACTGAGGCTCTAAACGCTTTACCCATGCCATGCACTCAGCAAGTTCGAGTAGTCTTGCCTGCTGAGAACAGTGGGTCTCTTCACAGCTCAGCTCCGTCTCCCAGGCTCTGTCTCGGGTCCTGCAGATGCACCCCGCCTCTGTGGCCAACCTTTTGCTGATACGAGATTAAGGCAATGATGAGCTGCTTTCCTGGTTCAGCGTGGATCCTCACCTGGAGCCCAGAGAAGCCCTTGGATAGAGCTGGTCTCCAAGAGGCCACTGATAATTTCTTCCTAGATCTTCCTCCATCTTGGCACAGCAATAGCTAGCATAAAAGAAGGGCTTGGCCTGGCTACTCCGGAGTGTACAGGTTCCCAAGGACAGAGAAAACCAAAGAAGAGGTGTGAAAATGGGTGTGTGAAGAGACTTCGTATTTGAGTAGTTTAATGGGTGAGTGTCCCTGGACCTGGCAAGGGACTCCTTCCTTTGCCGATCTACAGGGATGTTGCTTCTTCTCAGCTTGACGCCAACCCCACCATGCACTACAAATCCCTTCCACTTGGAGGATTTCTGACCCTTGGTCTTCCTGGTCTCTGCTTTCTGTGCTTTCTGAATCTCAGTGGGATGTTCTTCTGGGGCCCCGACCCAGTCCCCTCCCTCAGGCCCCCCACACTGACTCAGAAGGTCTTCATCAGAGCTCAAGGTATCAGTTCTGTTCCATTCTTAAAGGTGAAGAAACAACTCAGAGAGAGTTCATCATCCAAAAAAAGGCCACACAGCCAGGGAGCTGTAGGACCGAGATTTCATCCAATGCATTCATCCCGAACTCTACGAGGACCTCCCAGGTTTGCCTGTGACAGTGAGTTGTGTAGCAGCATGGGCTGTGGCAGTAGTCACTAGTCACCAGGCTAATAAGCACCTGAAATTTACTGCCACCGAGGGACTCTTTTTATATTTAATTTTGATCAAATTACTTTATTGAATTAGTAGTGCTAATTGGTTCATTGATTAGTGCAACCAAGGAGCTGTTTTAATTCTAAGGTTGAATTTTAATTAGAATTAGCTGCATGAAGCTTTGAAGCACTGGAAGAGACTGTCACGCCGGCTAACAGATCAATGGATCAGCACACTGGCAGATGCTGCAAAGACCCTAGCATCTGGACCAGAGACAGGACTTGATGCCATGCATCACATCAGGGTGCCCAAGTTTCCTGTTTCCCATTCTTCTTCTTGCCAACGAGACTTGAGGCTTTTTTATACACCTGTTCACTGTTTAGACTCACAAGCATTGAGAAAAGAAGAGACTTCATCTTGTTCATGGAACCATTACCAGGATCAGAAAGGAGGCCTGGCATGTACTGGGGACCTGGTAATTCTTTGCCAAGTGACTGCTGGCTGCTGGTGCAGCCTATGATGCCAGAGGACTGGACCAGATTTGGGCTGAGGGTCTTGCTGTAGGAAAATCTCTCTGAATTTGGAAGGGTCTTTCTGATGCTCACAGCTCGGATCAGCCACACACTGTCTTTCATGGTTCCTCCCAGTGGAGCCTGAGGCAAGGGGTCAGTGCACGTAAATTAACTAGGAGCAGGGCCAGGCGGAAGGAGCTGCAGAGCAGGTGTGTGTTCCCAGCCGGGGCTGACCTTTACTCTGATCCGCAGCACAGGGATGGCTCCATATTGAAGCAAGGGGGCCAACCTCCTGGAGTAGTGGGGAGCTGGGCTTCATTCTGATCCACCGCACAGGGATGGCCCATGTTGGGGCAAAGGAGCCATCTTCCTGTGTTGGTGGGTTGGAAAGGAAGGGGATTTCTCAGGTAAAGCAGCTCCTGTTTGACAGGAAATTTGAGCAGTAAGTAGCAGCAGGCAGGGCTTGTTGATCAAGAGCCGGTGCAGGGCTTTCCTCGGGTTGCAAATGAATCCAGTGACCCATGGGGTTACTTTACTGGACAGGCAGGTTTCAGGTGTTCATTTCTTTGGTTGGGATCCAGCTACTCAAGGTCCCTTGGGTCCTGTGGATTGTTGTAGAGATGCCAAGTGTGACCACTCTTTTCCAGGCATAGGAGGAGTTTGGAAGTAACTCAGAACTGGGTGCACAGTGTGAAGTTCTGGCAGCCCACTCATAAGGGTGGGGGCACTTGACATTGGCCTGCAGGCAGCGTGGGGGTGAGAGCACTTGCCTCCCCTGTGTGAGCAGAAGGCAGCAGGATGGTGCTTGGCTGATCCCAGGAGAACAACGTTCTAATCCACATTCCTAGGCTAGCCCACTGTATAACCTTGGGGAAAACATTTCCCAGTCTCAATTTCTCCTTTAAGAAACAGATGGGAAGGGGCAAGGGGAACACTTGCATTCCACATGTGCCTTCCTATGCTCTGTCCCTGTTGTGCCTCTGTGTGCCTAAAGATGTCAACCTTCTCTTCCCAGCTGCCCTCACCCCATCTGAGTGCAATGTGAACCTCTCACCCCATGAGCCCCCGAGTAGCTGCTATAAGCACATGTGAAAACAGTAGCGATGTAGATCCAGTCCTTCAACCCTTGTGCATCAGGCTGTCATCCTGGTCTGTCCATCCCTAGCTCTCCTTTGTCAGGCACAGTGCTGAGAACTCCATCTATCTCTCAGCCAATTCTTGCAACAGCCTAAGAGCATGCGTATACCTACCCATTACATCACAGACCCTCCACTGCCTCTCTTCCACTCTCTCCTAAAAATAAGGCCACACCCTGCAGCAGCTCTCTTAATTTAAGAGTATACACCCTGCTTTGTTCTTGAGAATTCAAGTCTCTTTCCTTCAAGACCTCCATCATGGCCGTTCTCTCTCTCTTTCTCTCGCACTTTAAGGCCCAGTCATGGCAGCCCATGGTCACAAGGTTCTCTCTCTTCTAGAAAGGCCTGAAGGGTAATTCTGTGTCCACTTTTTTCTGTGAACCTGCAGTAATGACCGACACCTCCCTTCTTTTGCACGTGAAGACCAAGAATCAGAGACGTGAAATAGCTTTATTCATGGCCACTGAGGTGCTTAATGTCGCAGCAGATGGAAGCAGGTTTCCTGAACTCCTCCTCCATCCTTATAAATCAAATCCCTGGTGGTAGAAAGTAGTCATTGCAGAAGGGACCCTGGATCTGTAAGCTTAGCCGAGTAAAAATCAATACCCTCTGCTTAGCTCTAGTAGGGAATTTTGCTCATGTAACAGCTGAATGAGCTGTTAGCTGCAACTGTGACTCTGCTGTTGTCTCAGCCTTGCTTAGGCTGAGGGCAGTCTCCAAATGGTGACTAGCTTCTGTGGTACCTGAAAGGACCACACAGGCACATTGGAGCCTTCTACCAGAGATGGCACGCGTCATTGCCAGAGCAAGTGACATGGCCATCTGATGTTGGCGAGTTGGGAACATGTTGTCCTCCTTATCGTAAAGGGGTAGGCTAGGAGGCTGGGAATAAGTATTTGCACAGTAACTTTGTCTACCTGCCAATTGACTGTGTAGCTGGATGCCTAAGTCTCTCTCACTTGGCTGTTGTGTGGCTATCAGCGTCATGATCTGCTTACTAACCTTGTACCTCAGCTTCCTCATCTGTAAGGTGGGATCTGGCTAGAGCCCTGCATTCCTTTTGCTGGGGCAGCCATAGTAAAATAGCAGAGGAGGGGCTTATAGGACAGAAACATAATACTTCATGTTCTGAAGACTGGAAATCCAAAATCAAAGTATTAGCGCTGGTTCTGGTGAGGGCTCCTCCGGACTTGCAGATGGCCCCCGTTCTCCACTTCCTCACAACCTTTCCCTTGTGCCGAGGGTCTAACTGTACACGTTCATGGTTTCTGACACTATGCGTAGTCTTGTTGTACTTGAGGCTCTTTAGCACACACAGCTCAGTCGTGTTGGGAAAGCACCATGTTCTTGACTTCCCCGCCCTCCCCGAGCTCACTGTTATTAACCATTGTAATGATGACTGATTCTGGTTGACCTTCTCAGCCTCAACTTCCTTATCTGGGAAGCAGGTCCAAGGAAATGTGAACTCTGCCACATCTGGCCTCGAGCAGGTGGTCATGATGGTGGTGACAGTGGTTAGGGTGTGATGATAGTTATCCTGATGATGGTGATGAGGGTTAGTTACATCAACTTGGTATTGTCTCGAATCACCTGATAAGGAAGTGTAGATTAGGTTGCTCTGAGGGCATGTCTGTAATAAAATCTTGATTATATTAATCGAAGTAGAAGGATCTGCTCACTGTGAGTGGCACCATTCCCTAGGAAGGAAAATTGTACAAAGTGGGAGTTTCAGCACCAGATATATAACGTGAGGGTTCCCGCACTGTTAGGTTTCAAAGAAACCAGGGACAAATGTCTAGCTGAGGTGCCTATTAACTTATCCAAGCAGACTCTGACTGTAGTCTCTGTCAGCCTCAAAGTACCTGCTATAGAGTCCTGGCTGCTCTCAGAACTTCTCACCCTATCCCTTACCCTAAACTTCTCCAGCCCCTGAGCTTCACTTCCCTTTCTCCAGTTTCTCTTTCCTTCCTAACTCAGACATTTTGGCTGTGTGCTCTCTTTGTTCTCTGTACCCTCTTAGTCTCTCTCTCTCTCTCTCTCTCTCTCTCTCTCTCTCTCTCTCTCTCTCTCTGTCTCTCTTTGTCCAGTCTATTCTGCTGGCCATACTCACTCAGTCTGGAGTCTTCCAGATACCTCTGGCCTTGCCCTCCCTCATAGCTACAATAAAAACCTTCTCCTCAACCATACCTAGAATTTGTCATGTCCTCCTTTTCCTTCGGGCACAAGATGTATAAAGTGAGGTCATGACCACTCCAAGATATGGTTGAGGAGAAGGTTTTTGTTGTAGATATGAGAGGGGAAAGAGCCCAGAGGCATCTGGAGGAGTCCAGAATAGGGAGAGAAAATAGTAGCCTGAACATGGATAGGAGAATGGACCATGAAGGGTGGGGGAAGAGATGACCAAGAAAGAGGGGCAAGAAAGAGAAAGACAAAAAAAGAGAAAGCAGAGAGAGAGAGAGAGAGAGAGAGAGAGAGAGAGAGAGAGCGCCTGGCCAAAATGGCAAGGCATGTAGGAATGAGAAGCTGGGGGAAAGAGTGTCTTTTGGACTTGACAGGAATCCTGAACTTTTTAAGATTGAAGAAAGCTTGCCGACTGCAGGCATACACCTATTAACCTCTTGCTTTCTGTTCTCGGCTGGCTGCAATGTGACCAGCCCCTTCAGTTTTCTGCTGCCTTGACTTTCTCTCGGTTATGGGCTATGATCAGGAATCGTGATCCCAATAAACGTTTTATTCCTTAAGTTGCTTTAGTCAGGGTATTTTATCATAGCATCCGAAAAGAAGCTGAGATAGATGCTGATCATGATGCTATGGTGTTCTTTGTGATCATGACCGCAGTGGTGGTGTTTCTGATGATGGTGATAGTGGTGGTGGCCATGCTTGTGATGGTGATGATTACAATGATAGTGGTGATATTTTTGATGATGATGATGATGATATTTTGATGATGTACTAGTGATGGTAGTGATAAGGAGGAGACAGGGAATAACTATTTGCACGGTACAGTAGTAATGTTTGTGATGATAGCAGTAGTGGTGCTGGTCATGGTCATGACAACGATGGGGGTGAGGGTCCTGTCCCAGTCGTTAGAGAGCATTTATAATACACATCTGAAGTACTGTCTTTATTTTGGCCTCTGAATCTTTCCAGCAACAATAGGAAAGAATTACTACTGTCATTCTTTATAAATGGGGAAACTGAGGGACAGCCACATTCTATGACAGGGGGATGTGAAGCCATTGAGTGACAGCCCCGGGCATCTAGTCCCAATGTTCGTGCCCATAAGCACACATGTAGCATGAGAATCACAAGCTCTGGGTCATCCACTATTGGTAGCAGCCCTCAGCTAACCCAGGTTCAGAGCCGTGGAGGGAGCATTCTGGCAAAAGAGAAGGGTCGGGCCTAGCAGGAGAACTTCCAGCCCTAGGCAGGAGCAGTACACTTGATGTCTGGTGATGTCCTACCCATCTCAGAACTTAGGACACAAGCTCAACCAACCATCACCCCCCCCCCAAGCCCCATTCTCAGATTCAACTTCTCTCTACAAACTACCTGGATGTCTGTTTCCTTCTTGCAAAAGAATGTTCTGGAGTCAGAATTTCTTTCTGCCTCCTGCCCCCGTATGACCTATGACTGTTAAGTTTAGGTCAGGTGCCTTTCAAGCCATGTTCCCCTGCAACAGCCTCCACACTCAGCTGTTTCTACAATTCCCACTGCCACGGGGTAATAATAGGCACCAGGACAGTCTGCCTAGAAGTCTGAGTCTCTCCTCCTTAACAGGAAGATTGCTGAGACCCTAAGCAGAGGGGCTGCGTGTCGCATCTCCCACATGGTGGGCACACATTAACTCTAGGGCAGAACTTCTGCCTCCCTGTGTTCCCTGGGAATCAGAGATAACCTGCAAGCAGGCACGGATGAGGGGTTACTTATCAACTACCAGGCAGGGAACTCCCTCCCCCACCTCTGAAACCTGTAAGAGCCCCTCCCCCATCCCATGCTGTGTTTCTGTCCTGCTAAGAACTTGCCCAATAAATCTCTCACCCCAAAGGACAGCCTGTCTCTGGACCCCATTTCTGAGACCCTTATAGCAACTCACAGCAGGGGCCTGAGTCAGAGAGGTCATGGCCTCTGACCTGGGACCTGAGCTCAGACTCTGTCCTCTTGGTCCCTAAAGTGCAGCTGACATCGTTCCTGCTCCTCCCTCCCTATGAGGCAGCCACTGCCCTGAGGTTGGGGTGTGTGTTGGGCTCAGCCCTTATTTGTGGGCCCACAGAAAAGGGCTATTCCTGCTTCCGTGTCCGCTTCCAGTTGTATCCATCCCCCAGGAGTGGGAGGAACTGGACCTGCCAGCACCCCCAGTAGTTCAGACTCTGGGCCAGGTGCTCCGCATTTAGCATTTGGGAACTGAAAGTGAGCTGAGAGGTCTGGTCTCCAGAGCCTTGCTCTTTCCGTTCTGAACAGGAAGTAGAGAAACATGGCCCTGTCGCTCTGCCCTGTGCGGTTTTAGGTACTCGCGTATTCTTCCCTGGCACCGAACAGCTAACAGGCCATCAGTCCACTTGAGAAGTTCGCGTTTGCTGTGTAAGGCTGATCTGGACAAGCTGCCGGAACCCTCTCCTTGGTTCTACAGGCACTGGACCTCCTGCTGCTGAAGCTGAGGCATTGTTTCTGTTTTTCAGATGAAGACACTGAGACTCAGAGAGGTCAAGGAACTCCACTGACGTGGCACAGCAGGTAAGAACACTCTGTTTCCCTTGACTCTAGAAACTGCTCCGGGATGGTGTCAGACTGATTGTCTCCACCAAAGACGGAGCTGTGGCTTTCGTGATTTGGTGACCTCATGCAGAACCGTGACTTACTGGGAAGAGCTGTGGGGCCTCAAACTAAGAAGGGGGCTGGCCTGTGGTTTTTCTGAGGAACGAGTCCCCAGTGACTGGCAGAAGTGCATCCACCTCCCTAAGGAGCTCTCTGAGGACGCAGCTCTCTAGGAAGCAGAAGGCTGAGCAACAGAGGGGCCAGGCGCCTCCTCATGACTATGTCACATCCTGCCTCAGCCACAGAGGTGCCCACAGATGCATCTCACCCTCGAGTGACACAGCCTTGGGCGGTTGGACAGTTAACACCACCTGGTTATTTTTGGTGGTTTGGTTTTGCGAAACCACAGGAAGTCCCTCCCTCCCTGGAACCAATAATTTGCTTAGCCGGGGTCAACCAGAAAAGGAAAAACTTCAAACTTAAGGCCTCAGGGTCCTAGACTGTTTGCTCCAGGTGGCTGCTGCTCTTCCCCTCCCCCCACCCCCGTTCCCTCCATGAGGTCTCAGCATCTCCCACCCCTTGTGAGGCCCTGGCAGAAAGAACGTGGCTCTAGGCCCTGAGTGTTCCCCAGTGTCCCAGGTCACTGTTCTCAACTGGGGGCCCCTGGGCAAGGCAGACCAGTGAGCTCCAATCTCCCAGGTCAGCAGGGGACACACAGAAAAACAAGTAACTTGAGCCTCAGTGCAGAGTCATCTCCTGGTTAAGGCAGGGGAAATGCTACAGAGCCAGGGGGAGTGGCAGCAAGGTGACTTTAAGGTGAGCAGGAGGGCCTTTGGGCAGTCACTGACACAGTGATGAGTCAGTTTAATAAAGTCCTGCCTCGCGGGTGTGAAGGTCTGGGTACAGTAACACTTGCTACCTTAGCACCAGGGACACTAAGATGGGCAGATTCCTGGAGTTCGCTGGCCAGTCAGTATAAGCCTAATTGGGGAGCCCAGGTCCCTCTCTCAAAACCCAAGGTCAATGGCTCCTAACAAAAGGGACTGTTACTGACTTCTGCCCCCACAAGCATACCTATGCACACTCATGCGTCTGCACATGTGTGTGTACCTGCACAGACACAAAATAGTAAGCAAAGTCGATGCAATGAAAAAACGAGACTCTGGGGTCCAAAAGACTGCTAAGTAGACCTCAGTGTGTGCAAAGACCCTGAGTCAGGGACTGTACTTGGTACCCTGTTGCCCATTGCCCAGTTTCACCTTGATTCTCTGTGTGTTCGGTACCTCCCACCTTCTCACCCACACAGCCACCATTCCTCTCTATTTTCCTCTGTGTCTTCTCCAAGTGCCTGTAGGACTGGGAGGGAACAAGACAATGGAATGGGGGCCTGACAAAGGCGTCTCTAACAGGAAGCTGTTTGCTTGTCCTTAGTCCACTACCCTCAGTGAAATCTGAGATTGTTTCGTTTTGTTGCTTTGCATTTGTTCTCAAAATGCATTTCAGAGACAGGACCTTGAGCCCTCTGCACATCGCTGTGTCAAGGCCGTAATGTCACGTGGTGCAGGAGGCTCCATTCAGAAAGCAAGGATGGGCTGCTGTGCAGTGCTGGCCTCAGGGAGGGAGGTCCAGCAGGCAGAGACTGGAGCTAGAGGGGTACAGAGGCATGGCCTCTATCCAGTCTGCTTCTCCAACATGCAGGGCATTGGCACCTGCTGGGCTCCTGCTGTCCAGTTCCTACAGCTGCTCATACTATAAGGGATGTGCTCAGAAAGTCAAGGACCCCAAGTCCTAGCCTCAGTGTCACCACAGACTGTTGGACGTCCCTACGCTGGTTGTGTCCTGTCTGCGAACCTCAAATGCTAAAGCAGGAAAGGGGTGGCATTGGGGGTGTTTCTTTAACCCTGAAATGTGACAAAGCTTGTCTCTCAGGTGGGCAGTAGTGAGCAGGGGGACAAGTCCCCTGGCAGCAGTCACCTTTTGTTTCCAGGCTTCTGGCTCTTAGCAAAGAATACCTGGGAACTGCAAACCCTAGTACTACCTAGGGCTTCCAGGCTGGAGCTTTGGACCAGCCTTGTATCCCTAGACCCTCCAGGGCCTGGGGATGCAGAGGTTGAAATTCATCCGTGGGAGCAGTTGAGCAGTTCTTTCTCAGGGGCCCAGAAGGACTTATTAAACCTTCCATGAACTGAATTTCATTTAGTTGGAAAAAGAACAATCAGAAAGCCATTCTGCCTGGATCCAGGCTTGGGGTGCCTGTAAGTATCTCATAATGGAAGGGACCAAAACTCTAGTTTTGTGGGATGCAGCCCAGCCCTACTGTACCCTCCAAGGAGCAGGCTGTGGCTCTGCCAGGGAACCTGCTCCATTGAGCATCATCAGAGTATCCCGATCCACATGCCTGCTATGAAACAGATCCTCATGAAGGTCAAGGACCCTGTACAGGACAGCAGCACAGGTTCAGACATGAGTTTGCTCTCCTAACAGACCCGGGAGTAAGAAGACTGCTGTGTAGACAGCAGTAGGTGCTAAGTCCCAGAAGCAGGGAATGTACTTGGTACCCCATTGACCTCTTCCACCTTGACCTCTGTGTGTTCCCTCTTCCCTCTGCCACCATCACAGCCACTGCTCCACTCTGTTTTTCTGTGTCTGTCATTCCCAAGTGCCTGTTGTCTTGGACTGTGCCAGGGGACAAGAAAAAATTATCAGTTAAATGGGGGCAGGACAAAGGTGTCTCTAACAGGAAGCTCTTTGTGGGGAACCTTCATCCTAGCAGACTTTCCCCACTGGGCAAAGTGCAGAGACTTCTCGGCTAATTCATTCTTGCATTCTCTAAAATGTAAATGTTTAGAAATTCCCCCTCACTGTCATGTGTGTTTCCTTCCCCAGTATCTGCCCAAACCCATTAGTTTACTGTGGTCCTGCTGATACTGGTAATTTTGTCTTTTTCAGTCAGGTCGATTTTGCTTCTGGTCCCTTCTATCCAGTAACTAAAGCATCCCAAAGACCCTGTAGAGCCGAAGACCCCAAAGCTCCAGGGAAGGTGATGCTGAAACCTGGGGTGCTCCAGCTGGGAGGGGCCAGGGTTAGAGCTCTGTCGCCAAGATGTCACCCAGAGTGATTTTCTTAATAAAAATATTTGGATGTGTGGGTAGAAGAATGACAGTAGTTCATCAACTAGGATGTGATTTTTATATCACTCATGAGCAAATGTGCTACCCGAGCTCTGCTTCCTTGAGGCTTCAGAGGGCATAGGGCTCCAGTCTCACTTTCCTAAGTTCTGAGAGGTAAATAAAGAGCCGGTCCAAGGCTTACACATGCAGTGGGTTGCAGTGTGAAGCAGAAACCTCAAGTGGAGGGTAGCACCACCATTTTTCAGCCGAGGTGCAGAACCTTCCATCCTGGCCTTGTAGGAGTATCAGCACAACCCCTGAGAACCCAAGAGATGGGAAGGAAATCTTCCAGCCATGGTGGCCTTGGAAAACCCAGTTACTAGGTAGAGATTGAGTAATTAAACATCAATAAAGGTATCACAGCCTCAGTTTCCTCACTTGTAAAATGCAGGTGGTGCCAGCTGTTCAGGTGGTGGTTAAAGGCATTCCTGGTCACTCTTACAGTGGGAGCAAAGAAAGTCAGCTGGGGAAACCAGCAGCAGAAAGGAGGAAGTTGGAAGAGGCTTTACTTCAGGCCCCCCCTTTCTGCTTTGTACAACACATCATCATGTTTGCTCGTCGCTGTGTGATCTAGAACACAAAGGTGGGGAAACGGCAAAGGTGATAGACAGTTTGTCCAAGAATCAGCATCCTGATTTGAATAGAGGAACAACCTGTTAGGGAAGAGCCCCTGGGCAGGGCAGAGAGACTGTGCAAGTCCCTGGGTTTATTAGCTTGAGGAATTGCTGTGACTCTGGAGAGCTGGAAAGGCCCAGAAAGGGGAAGAGCCAGACAGGAAGAGAGCCGGCTTGGGTGAGATTTATTTTTTTATGTTTCTTAGTCACTGTTTGTCTTCCTGATGGGGAAAAAAAAAGCATTTTCCCAGGGAAAAGCCTTTCTTTTATGCTCCAGTAATCCCAACACGTAGCACTGCAGAGACATGGTAGGGCTACCTTCATGGGAATTCATGGTATGTTAAAGTAACCTTTAAATTTTTAAATATATTTTATTCATTCTCTGAGAATTCAGTGTGTGCGTATACCATATTTCAATCCTATCTACCCCACTCCCCTCTGACTTTCCCCAGACCTCCCCGCCATGTCCCTCCTCAATGTTGAGTCCACTTTTTGCATGTTTTAAATTTTAGCTATGTTCCTTAGTGTTGCCCTCACATGGATGGGCCACCCACTAAAGCGTGGTCACCTCCCTGAAGAAAATTGGCTCCCTCTCCCCCAGCAACCATCACGTACCAATAGCTTTCAGCTACAGGTGGGGCCTCATGAGGGCACTCTCCCCCCCCCTTTACACACACTCACACATGCACGCACGCACACACGCATGCCTTCGGCAATGTTGACTGGCTTGATTCTGTTACATGAGGGCCTGGTTGGTTTCTGTCCTCCCACCAGGTCCCACAGTCATTAGGTCCCAAAGAATCACACAGAAGGTCTACATAAGTTATAAAACTGATTGGCACATTAGCGCAGGCCTCCCATTAGCTCTTGTAGCTTATATTAACCCATTACTCTTATCTATGTTAGCCACATGGCTCAGTACCTTTCTCAGCATGGCAGGTCACATCCTGCTTCTTCGGTGGTCCGGACAGGTGTGCTGAGAGAGCTTCCTGCTTCCCAGAATTCTCCTGGTCTAATAGCCCCACCTCTACTTCCTGTCTGGTTGTCCCACCTTACATCCTGGCTAACGGCCAATCAGCGTTTATTTAAATCATGATTGACAGAATACAGACTATTCTCCCACACCATGATCCTGTACAGGCAACCACAGCTGGTATGAATTCAAGCCTTCAGTGGCCTTCTCATGTCCAGAAAACACTGTGTCTCTCCTGTTTCCCGTGACCGCTATCTCTCATAGTTTTTCCATCATCTCTTTTGCAACATCCCCCAGCCTTCGAAGGGAGGAGGTATGACACAGATGTTGCATTGGGGTGTGATATGGATGTGGCATATAAATGTGTGATGCAGATGATCACTCCACCATCGCTTATTCTCTACACTTGACCAGTTGTGAGTATCTCCGTATTAACCACCATCCAGTGCAGAAAGAAGCTTCTCTGCTGGAGGCTAAGTGATATGCTAACCTAGGAACAGAAAACAAGTATTTAGAAAGTGGTTTGATATTATGTCTGTTTGGCAATATAATAGTAATGAATTCTCTCCTAGAGCCTATAGCTTCACCAGCCATGGATTCTTGACTAGGTCTGAGTTCTGATCTGTGGAATGGTCCCTAAATTCAATCAGAAAGTGATTGGTTACCCGTATAGCTGTGGCGCCACTATTATGCTGATGTATCTTGCCAGGGTAGTCATTATTGTAGCTCAGAGGGTCACTCAGGTAGGATCTTGTAGAGCTGATGTGTGTTGGGATTGAATTCCAGATATTGAAGGGTCATGAGTTTTGGGGGCAGAGAACAGCTCAGGAAACAAAGAAAACAGGAGCCTGGGCTAGACTCTGTCTTATGTTTGGGAATTCACAAGTCAGGCTGTAGATGATTCCAGATCCTGGCAGAGGACATGAGACTTCCGAATTAGGAAGAAGGTCCTGCTGCCCAGTGGGAGAAGCCATGCAAGAACGAACTGTGGACCTTGTGAACCGTCACTCTCTGCACTCATATGGGAAGCCGGTTCACCCCACACAGTTCGCCCTTTCAGGGCTTGATTATCCATCCTCTCTGCTGAGAACCCAAACTCTAGTGCACAACATGTAGACACACTCACACGCCCTTCCTTTCTCGTCTCTGCTTGAAAATTTCAAAGTCCAGTTTTTCCACCCATCCGTTTATTCCCTGACAAAGGGAAGGATGGATTGAGAGAGGGAAGGCGACAAGGGTCAATGCAGTGGAGCGAAGGGAAATGTTAAGGGCTGTCCCTGTTTAGATCTGTGCCTCGTTTTTACACAGGCACACGGCGCACCTCCCTCACGTAACTGTGCTCCCATGCCCATGTTACTGTTCTCAGGGGAAGGGTTTATACCTCAAATTGTCTAGATGAGCCATGTGTGGGAGAGGCCTTGCAGAGGGCACTGACTGGCCAAATCTGAGGGCAGGGTTCAGACTGAGGTTTCCAGCCCCAAGCTATGTGTGTTTCCCCACACCTGGAACATCCATGCACTCCTACCCTACAACTCTGGCATTTCTCTGAGAGCCACAGGGAGCAGCCAGACTTTTCCAGAGTGGCCTCTCACCCCCGGTGCTAGGAGGAGATAAAAGGACACCTGTATATTTTAAGACAAACGATCAGAATGTGATGCTTGTAAAACTGTGCTCCCGACACAGAGGTCCTTTGATAGGCAGCAGGAGATGGACAATCCACTCCTCTCACCCCTCCCCCGTACTCAGAACACGCCACAGGGTGGGGTGGGTGACAATGTCTGTATTGAACACCCACCTGCAGCTGACTTGGCCAGCTCCCACTGTGACACCAGCCGTCACTGGTACTGGCTCAGGGCACCTCTCTCTCTTTCATGTGTGCTTCCTCAATTAGATGGAGGGTGTAACATCTGTGGTTGCTTTGGGAGGTGCAGGACTGGATGGGATGACCCTGGCTTTCCCATGTGGACTCTCTGGGGCAGGAGGCTGCTGTGTCCCCAAAAAGAACCTGGCACAAGATCTGAGAGGCAAAACCCAGCAGAAAGAACTTGGGCTTTGCAGCCACACTGCTTAAACAGCCTTTTAGCTTAACTCTTAGAAAACATTCCACGCTGGAGCAAGGGACTTCACCTTTCTGGGCTTCATTTTCCTGTGTAAAGTAGCCACATTGACAGGCTGATTGGATGATGCAGAATAAAGCCGCTGATATTCTTCTGTTTGAGGCACAGAAGTGCACGGGTCCAGAGAAGGGGCAGGCAAGGTCTGCATTTTCCTCCTCTGAGGTGTTACATTGTCTCATGCATGGCAAAAGGCAGCAGGCTGTGGTCTTGCAGCTGACCTAGGGCCTGATCTCTTAATGAGTTCTCCCCATGAAACCCAAAGCCCTGTGATCATGTAATGATTGATGAGGAGGCGCCTCTGTGGCCACACACTGCACCAGGGATCCATCAGATAGCATGGTGCTAGCAGGGTGTCTCTGGCCCCCAGCATATGGTATCTACCACAGGCATGGGCAGCATGGTCCAGGAGTCATGTCTGGTTGTGACTGGGGGGCTTGTCACTTACAATGTGACAGTGAGTTATAATCTCAGCCCTTCCCATCGCCATGTTGCCAGTGTAACAAGAAAACTTAGCTCTGAGCTGCAAGGCTGCAGTTTGCAGAGCCACCCAAGAGAGCAGGCTACTGGAAACAGGTCTCTGGGCAGTCCTCTCTGGCACAGGGCTGCATGGCTGTGTTCAGGCTTCTCTAACACAGGTACACATGGGGAAACACTAACAGTAGCACTTCCCTTGTGGCTGTGGTGTCCCTGTCTCCAGGGCTACACTAGGGTTAGGAAGCACATTCCGTGATCCACGAGTCATCCCTGTTCCCTGCCTGCTAGGACTGCCTGCCCACACTGCCTGGCAGGCCACCCTCTATTTCCTGGCTTCACCCCAGACCTCAGGAGGGCTATCCACTGGTCCCTAGCTGGTCTACTCCAACCTGTACCCCAGTACTCCAAAAGGACTGCTCAGCAATCCCCTGCCTAGGGCAGTGCCCCTCAGTCTCTGAGTTTGGGAGGGATGCCAACAGGCTGCTTGAGTGTGGTAAGCTATCACATGAAAGGGTAGCTCTTTCTGATGGACTCTTGTTCACCTCAGAGGCTTAGGCAGCTTCATCAAAGACCCCTGCACTTGGGGACGTGCCTGAACCCTCCATGTCTAGGTGGCTCTCACAGGGAGCTGCTGGTGAGTGCTGGGCTCTACACCATCCCAGTCCAACTAGGGGTATTCCCAGCCTCTCCCAGAACCTCCCAATGCTAAGAGTTACAGTATTCCTGTGGAAGTGAAGGGAGTATGCCCAAAGGACCCTCTTCGAGTCACATGGTAGCTTTCTAAAGCTTAGCTCCCAGCAGCCTGGCTGCCGCTTCTCATTCACATGAACTCTTAGAAGCAGCCTGACAGCTCCGGGGCCACTGGGAGGAGGTTGGCGGTTCCTAAGCAGCCCTTTCCTGAGCTCTGGTTGCTGCACCTTCCAAATCAGGGACTCTCTGGAAGGACCTGTGTGCCTGGGTACCCAGACAGCAGGATCCCTCAAGTTCCCACTCTGGTTCTTCATGTCTCGTGCTGTTTGCACATGGTCAGACTCTGGGTGGAGTGCCCTTGTCTCCGCATAAGAAGATTTGTGGACTTAAGTTCCTTTTGTGCTGCTGAGAGTGTAAAAACATCACCTGACCGCTCCCCATGTGACTCTAATCCTGGTTAATCAGTCTAAAAACTGTGTCCTGAAGTGTTATCTGTGTTTGAATGGCGTCTTTGCTGCCCACCCTCCCAGCCAGGAAACCAGTAAGGGAGAGTCAGGAAAGGCTCACAAGTATAGCCAAGGGTTCTCCCATCCGCCAGCACCTCTTGGTTACGGAGAGATGAATGAGAAAGTGTGCAGAAAGGAATGGGGAACCTGGGGCCCCAAAGGAGACAAGCTTCCTTGGTCTCTGAGATGAGATTAAACTGCTCTCCAGCCTCCTTTGGAGTGTCCTGAACCCCCTCTACACTCCAGCCATATATAGTATATGTCATAGTAGCCCTGACCATTCTCTCACACTGGCTGTGGCTCCCCTTTGCCTTCATCTCAAATCTGTGTTTCCAAATATTCCATGACTAAGCTGTGTCCCCTGGCTCAGACACTCAAAGGGTACACAATTTCCATCATCCTGACTGGTCTCACTGCCAGTACCACATGCTGAGGTAACCCTCAGTCCTGCCCTTCATCCTTCATCCATACCAAGCCTCAGATGTCTGCAGAGCCATTTGCTCCAAAGAACCTTTCTTGAGCTATTTCAGAGTCATTAAGTCTTTAGTGAGGCCTTCTGGGAGGCACTGGCCCCTCTGAGCAGTTTTAACCTAGGGACTGTCATCATACTTCCTGGCACTGGCCCCAGTCTTTGGCTCCATTATCTGGTGGTAAAGATGACACACACAGATGGATTCGTTACTTTCCTGCTGCTGAGATAAAACACTATGACCAAGACAAGAGTATATTTGGGATTACCAATTTAGATGATTTAGTTCATGGTGGTGGAGCAGAGGCAGCAGGTGACAGGCATGGCAACTGAAACAGAAACTGGGCACATGTCTTGAACCACAAACACAAAGCAAAGATTAGGATTAGGGCAAAGCCTTAAGCTCTCAGAGCCCACCTCTGTTGGAGGGAATGCCACTTGTTCGTCCCAGCTGCCCAGAACAGAAGTAACCACACAGATGCCATATTAATTAAATCACTTCTTGGCCAATTAGCTCTAGCTTCTTATTGGCTAACTCTTACATCTTAATTTAACCCATCTCCATTATTTTATATTTTACTAGAAGGGTCATGGCCTACCAGCAAGGTTCTGGCATCTGTCTCTGGCAGGGCTACATGACTTCTCTCTGACTCCACCCTTTTTTCCCAGCATTCAGTTTAGTTTTCCCTGCCTAGCTCTGTTCCCCCTATAGCTCTACTATAGGCCCAAAGCAGCTCCTTTATTCATTAATAGTAATTCCAGCATACAGAGGGAAATCCCATATCACCCCCAACACACCTCCATGGACATACTTCCTCCAGCAAGCAACTGTCTCCTGAACCTCTCCAGACAGTGCCACCCATTGGGGACCAAATGTCCAAATGTCAGAGCCTATAGAGGATGTTCTCATCCCAGCCACCACATCAACTGTGTTCAGAAGAATACTGCAGGCTTCCAGGGAACAAGGACAGCAGCATGACACTGAAGGACTGACTCAGGAACCAATCAGCCCTTCCTAGCCTTGACCCAGATCAAGCTCCTTGAGACAAGGGAGTGTTTAGTGTGATATACAGTGTTAAGCAGGGCTGAATGTTCCCACCAGTTCCAGCTTCCTCCTCAACAGAGCCAGGGCTGCAGGAAGCTGCTGTGCCACTCTCTAGCTACTTGAGTTCCACACACCAGTCCCTTTTCTCATGGGTGTAGCAAAATGTCTGACTGAAGCAACTTGAGGAGGGAAGGCCGTGTACTGGTTACTTTCTGTTGTTATCATAAAGGACCATAACCAGAAGCAACTTATTCGAGGGTCTATTGACTTGTCATTCCAAAGGGAAAGCCCATGATGGCAGCGGAGACGCGGAACAGGAAGTTGAGAAATTACATCTTTATCCAGTGCAAGAAGTGGAGGGAGAACTAGAAGTACTGTGAGGCTGTAAACTCTCGGAGCCCACCCTCTGTGGTGTGCTTCCTCCACCTTTGGAAGGCTCCATAGCCTTCCCAAACCATACCGCCAACCAGGGACCAGGTGTTGACATACGTAAGCCATATTCAACCATTCAAACTATCACATTCCACTCCTTGACTCTCACAGGCTCATGGCCATATCATAATGCAAAATGCATTTAGTCTAACTTTAAAAGTCCCAACAGTCTTCAGCAGTTTTGACCCTGTTTGTGGTTCAAAGTGTCTTCTAAGCCTCAAGGAAGTCTCTTAACTGTCACACACACACACACCAAAATGAAGGGTGCATAATCTCTCCAAACTGTGGCACTGACAGCAAACCAAGTATTCAAATACATGAACCATTTTTTTTCAAGCCATCAGTAAAGGGTTTGTTTTGGCTCAGAATTGGAGGGTGCAGATCATCTTGGCAGGGGTGGTACCGTGGACGGATAGTGAGTGGTTGAGCACCTTGCTTCCCCACTCAGGAAACAGAACAATGGATGCTAGAGCTCAGCTGGCTTTCTGCTCAGTCGGTCCAATATGTTGTCACCTATATTCAGTGTAGGTCTTCCCCGCTTAGCTAAGCCTTTCTAGAAAAAGTCTTTCATAGTAATCTTCTTGTTTGTTTGTTTGAGGCAAGGTTTCTCTGTGTAACAGTCCTGGATGTCCTGGAACTCACTTTGTAGACCAGGCTGGCCTCGAACTCACTCACCTGCATATGCCTCCCAAGTGCTGGGATTAAAAGCATGCACCACCACTACCTGGCTAGTAATCCTCTTTTTAAAAAAAGATTTATTTCATTATTTATTTATTTAGTGTGTGCGTGTGTGTGTGTGTGCGTGCGTGCGTGCGTGCGTGCATGCATGCACAGGTGCCTATAGAGGTCAGAAATCAACATCAGATCCCCCAGAACTGGGGTTACATACAGGCAGGTTTGAGCTGCCCAATATGGATTCCGGGATGCAAACCCTGATCCTCTGCAAGAGCGGAAGTGCTCTTGACCTCTGAGCCCTCTCTCCAGTCACCTCCTTCTGCCTTTGTAAGATTTATTTTACTTCCATGTCAATCCTGAATCTGGTCTACTTGACAATGGAAATTATCCATCACCCCAGGTATAATATACACAAAGGCTGTTTGCCAGTAGATCTTCTGGGATAGGCAGACCAAGGAGAGGTAAAATGGGGAGTCAGATGGGGTGCTGGGATAGGAATAAATAGGGTCCTGACACTGGCTGCCAGGTTTGGTTGAAAATATCCTAGGGGTCTGACTGCAAGGCAAACACTGAGGATCTGATCTGAGAGCATCGAAGGGAAATGAGTGTCCCTTACAGATCAGTCCTTTGCAAAGTTGAGGGAAATGGAGACCTCAGATATTTGACTGTGACAAGGAAGCTTCAGGAGGCCAGTACAGAACACAAATCTACCTTCAGGCTTGAGGTAGGGACGGTCCTGCAGTCCAGGGCAGAGTCACCTGCAGCATACACCACTAAGGTGGGACAGAAAAAAGCCCTGCCTCTCTCTTCTGTCTACCCAGGCATCATTGGCTGACTGTCTGCAGAGCTCTCTGGGCAAGAAGAGCTCAAAATGAGAGTTGTTCAGGCCCAGGCCCTCCATCACTGGAGATGGAAGTGAGTATGGAGAAGGCCAGGTAGTCCTCACCATGGTAGAGAGTGACCCGAACTGGGGTCCAGGTCAGCAAGAAGCATCTCTAGGCAGGATTGGTGCATAGTCGTGACAAGTTTGAGGAGGACACAGCCGTTTAGAAGCAGATACCTCCCTAGGCCCTGGCCATCCCATACTTTGACTTTCACTGCAGAATCCTAGAATTTTCCTGGAAGATTTCTGAATGTCTCCGGTCTGCCAAGTTCCCCAGGAAGTGGTAGCTGGAGCACCTCTTCCGGAGGAAGCGAGTCACCTAGCTCAGCAGCAAGGAGCCTTGAGTAGTCCTCAGCTGCAGGCTATGGGTGTTGCAGGAGCTGGGGCAGGCTGCATTTCTCTCCACAGCTGGGCTCCAGGCAGCAACCTCCAGCTGTGACTCACTGGGCCGCGGATTCTCCAAGAAGGATTAAAGCAGAAGTGAGACACACCCCCACATGAGAACACAGGAACACCAGATCTTGACTGGGAGACACTCCTTCCAGGGCCAGCATCTTCCTCCTGGAACTTCTTGCTTGGCACAGAGGAGATGTGTCAGACACAGGAAAGGGAGGGGGAGCAGTGTCTAGACTTTTCATTCCCCAATCTGAGAAACTGATAATGAGGACCCAGGTTCAAGTTCATGGTTTATTTCCTAGTGTGTGAGCTCTGTCAGAGGCTTTCCCACTGAGTCTCAATGCCATTGTCTGTGCTTTGGTGGAGATAACTTGTTTTAGTGCACGTTGAGTGCCAGGAAACTCTGCTCTTAATTTCTATAGGCCTTAGAAAACACACACACACACACACACACACACTTAAAAAAAAAACAATGTGATCACTCTATCTTAAGGAGCAAACTTGGGTTCAAAGAGGTAGACTGACTTACCCAGGTTCTCTCAGCAAGGAAAGATAGACTCAACATTCACAGCAGGCCTAGCTGACCGCAAAGACTATGCTCTAGTTATAGTCTGGTGCACAGGGCTGCTCAGAGCTCTAACAGGTGACAACTGGAACCCTGAATTTCAAAGCACAAAGAACGGCTTGGCCCCATCCAGCACTGCTGCCCAGAGCTATCAGGGTGATGGCCTCTCCAGGGAGGTGTCAGCCTCACAGGCTCCAAAGGGCAGTGCATCTGTACTCCCTAACGTGAAGGAAGAGAATCTAAGGGGGAAGGCAGGTGGAAAGTGGGAGCAGAGCCAGTGTGAGGGAGCCCCCAGGGCAGTGGTTCTCAGCCTTCCTAACACTGTGACCCTTTAATACAGTTCCTAGTGTTGTGGTGACCCCCAACCATAAAATTATTTTTGCCCTGAGCTGGTCCCCTTTGTGCCTGTCAGTCTTTCTACACAGGCCTGGAGGAGCACTGTTCTATTTTCTGGATCCAGGAAGCGAGGATTAGAGAGGTGAAGGGCCTGACCCACAGCACACAGGAACTGTGGTGTGGTCTCTGTGAATGTCTTCACTCTAGTGCCATTGGCAGGCTTCACTCAAAACCTTCCATGGTAAGAATAGGCGGCGCCAAGTATCCATCGACCAGGATGGAGCTGCAGAGCAGTTTAGGGAAGGCTCTGGCTTCTCTCTATCATGTTGGAGGCCTTCCACTGGCCCGGGTCTTACTCTCTGCTTTCTGAGTCTGCCACATGAAGTCAGCGAGTCAGAACTCAGAGGCCTGGAGAAGGTCTGCTTTTCAGTGACGAGAAAGACAAGATTTTGCCGACAGTAACTGGTCACGAGTCAACGTGATTGCAAAAAGAATTTCTGACACAGAGATAATAAAAGAGATATTGCTGGGCCCTTCTGGGCAGCCCAGGAGCTGTTGAGGTCCCAGTTGTTACTTTGCCCTTTTCCTGCCCAGACTCCTGTTTAGGTCTGTACAAAGGGGAGATACGCTGGAGTTCAGTGGGGCCCCTCTGTCTGGCCCTTTCTCCCTTCAAGTAGCAGAGTGACTGCCAAGTAGAGAACTCCAGGAAGAAACAACCAAAGCTTAAAGGGTGGGGATTCCAGAGGGATGGGAGATCAAGTAGGGTGAAGATGGGAGATAAAGCGATGAAGCTGCCCACCTCCTGCATGCAGTGGGTGCTGACTCCCAGAAAGTGGAGTCAAGGCCAGCAAGGGACTGAATAGAGCCATGAAGGAAAGGATGGAGAGATGGATTTAAGTTCCTCGGTCTAAGTCAAGCACTGAGAGGATCTCAAAGGGAACCTCCAGGGAAGGGACTTAGGTTCTGAACCATTTTCCCTCATTGGAGGCGCTTGCTCATATGTAAGTTGTGTGGGTTCCGAGTTTAAGAAGCAGAAAACTAATTGAGAGACTTAAAAACTGAGCTGCCATTGTAGTAGGTGTTTTTGTGTTTGTTGTTGTTTTGTCGTTTTCTTTTGGCTGACAGAATACCTGCCAGGAACAACTTGGGGGGGGGAGTGGATTTACTGTGGCTCGTGATTTCATGGTCTATCGGTTCACCGTGGTGGGCAAAGCGTGGCGGCCAGAGCGACTCCGTCTATGGTGGCGGGAGTGATGGCATACTCTGGCGGGTGGGAAGGCAAAGTTCAGGCTTGAGGCAGGGAAAGCAGGTGTTATCCAAGCCTACAGGAAGCGCCTGAGGCTTGTGGGAAAGGGATGGAGAGAGAAACAGTTCCCAAATCAAGGTTACCGAGTTTTGTCTTCTTTCCTCCCTCCTTCCCCACACAGGTACTCATCAACCTCTGTACCTTCTTGGAGATGTCCTTTAAGTTCCCATCCCTGGTGACAGCCTAGGAAACACAACACTCTAATTAAGGATTGTCTCAAGCCACATTTTCTGGAGGAGGGTGGCCAAGCAGCTGGCCCACATCCTGTACCAAGACTTTCTTACAGGTCCCTCAGGGGTTCACTCAGGCTGAGGATTAAACCTTGATCCCTTTTGCGTGGGGGAGAACATTGCTCTTCCCAGCGTCATCAAGTCACATTTTCGACTTTGCTTGGGGTTGCAAAAGAGGTAGACCACGCTGTTTACCCAAAGGGAGACAACACAGTCACCGACTGCATCTCATGGACTGCCATCATGTGCCATACAGAGATATCCCAAGCCCAGACCTAGGCGTGTCTCCAGAAGACCAAAGTTCACCCTAGCTGCCTCAGAGGTCTCCCCTTCCTGCTACCTGCTCCTGTGTCTCTGGAATCTGCCCATCTCTACACAGGGTCGCTCTCCTCTCTGTCACCACCACTCCCATTAACACAGAAGACCCAGCAAAGTGTGGAGATGGTGAACATGAGGAAGAGGAGCCTCAAGTGGCTCACCTTCCTCCTGCTTCTCCTCTTCCTCACGTCCTTCGTCGTGAACTACTCGAGCACAGGAGTGCCCACTGCCTGGTTCTCCAAGCAGATGGTCCTGGGTTTCTCCCACAACTTACGCAAACTCATCAAGTCACAGCCGTGCACCTGCACACACTGCATCAGCGAAGGCAAGGTCTCACCCTGGTTCGACCAGCGCTTCAACAAGACCATGCAGCCGCTGCTGACAGCCCACAATGCTCTGATGGAAGAGGACACGTACCAGTGGTGGTTGGTGAGCAGAGTTGGGCCTGGGAGCAGGGTGAGGGGAGACAAATGCTAGGTCTGGGAGACCTGAGGACCCACCAGGCATCTGGCAGCATTTAGAATGTCATTTTTTTCAGTCACCCCTTCACTCAGCAATTGTTTATTGAGCATCTATCATGTGTAAGTCAGAGAAAAACCCTACTGCTTTCCCCGCCTGTGGTTCCCATAACCAATCCCCATGGATCTGGTGAGCGAAGGCATCAGAAGTGAGTGACCACGTGGCACAGTCCTGGGGGCCAAGGGTCTTTACCCACATGCCTTTCTCCTGCTGCTGCTGCTACTACTGACCGCTCGTGGCCCATATCTGCAGCTCCCGGTCTCTGTTCCCATATCCCATGGTTTTCCTGTGTCTCTGGTGTTCTCTCCTGGGAAGGGCTTGTAGCCTTGGCTCTAGGGTGCACCCTGAATCCAGGCTGGTCTTTTCTGCCACCAATAGCAAAACTAGATCTTAGCAGGTGATAGGAATGAGAAATGCAGTAAATATTGTGGTCCTCAGTGTCTGGGGATGTGGGTGACTGTCACTAACCACCTGTGCCTTCACAGTTAGCATCTGGGTTTAGTGGACAGGGAGCCAGCCTGCCCAGCCAGAGGCAATGGAGCCAAACTAACCATCCCCTCTGTTCTCCACCCCAGAGGCTCCAGAGGGAGAGGAAGCCTAACAATTTGAGTGACACCGTCAAGGAACTGTTCCGCGTGGTGCCTGGGAATGTGGACCCTGTGCTGGGCAAGAGGTTGGTGGGTTGCCGGCGCTGTGCAGTCGTGGGAAACTCTGGGAACCTGAAGGGCTCCTCCTATGGGCCTGAGATTGACAGCCACGACTTTGTGGTGAGGTAAGCAGTGGATGGACCCTTAACCCAAGCCCAGGGAACCTCAGAGGTTCAGCTCAGAAGGATAAGATTCCAGGCCTGGGCCCCAGTACTGATGACCTCGGGGTCTCAACTCCCCCCATCTTTCCCTAGCAAGGTGGCATGCAATAAGGAAGCCTTGACTAGAGATGTCAAAGGGAATGGTGACTTAGTACCTAAGGCCTATTGAGTGTGCAAAACTGATTTGAAGCCTGTACTTCCATGGCCTAAATTCACCCCTAACTTTCAATCTAGACCGTGACCTGGAAGCTTTTAATGTTAGCTTTGCTTCCTCTGTATCCCAGGGGAAGTGGCATCTCAGGAAAAAGCACTATGTCTCCCTTGAGATTTTCATAATTCTTATTCACAAGTGTTCTGGGACACATTGCATAACTAAATGTGAGACTCAGTATCCCCCAGATATACAGAGAGATAGATAGATAGACAGATAGATAGATAGATAGATAGATAGATAGATAGATAGATAGATAAATACATGCATACATACATAGATGATGTATGGGTGGATGGGTGGGTGGGTGGGTGGGTGGGTGGGTGGATGGATGGATGGATGGATGGATGGTGGATCTAGAATCTAGGACTACCTTATTTCTGTATCCTTGACTTCATGTCCATAGGCCCCTTTCCTAGCTTTCAGTGGGAATGCCTACGATGAGAGGCAAAGTCGAGTTCAGAGTCAGGCAAACCTGGGTTCAGAGCTGTAACTTGGTAGACAGCTTGTTTGGGCTCTGGATCATTGAAAAGGTGCCCTTAGTAAGTGCAGTTACCTATGACACAGGCAGTTGATTGTTAGAGGGCAAGATCCACCTTATTTGCTTTTATAAAAAAGAAGACAAAAAAAGCTTGTCCTCCGTCTTGATGAACTAGGTCTGGACCTTGGCCTCATGCATGCTAGGCAAGCTGTCTTCCCCTAACTGAGTTGCTTGCCCCATACCCCCAAACTGAGTTGTTCAGACTGACTTTGAACTTGCCATCCTCCTGGCTCTGCCTCCCAAGTGGCTAGGATTTCAGACCTTCTCTACCAGGCTTGTCTGGCCTATGTCTACAATGTTCCCATTGTTCACATGGGGAAACTGAGGCCTAGGGAACAAAGAAGCTGTGTGGTTACCACACAGGTGACTCCAACCCCAGCATCCTTACCTTGTGCCTCATTTTCCTCTCCTCCCAGGATGAACAAGGCACCCACAGCGGGCTTTGAGACAGATGTTGGGAGCAGGACCACCCACCATCTTGTGTATCCTGAGAGCTTCCGGGAGCTGGGAGAGAATGTCAGCATGATCCTGGTCCCCTTCAAGATCACCGACCTGCAGTGGGTGGTCAGCGCCACCACCACGGGCACCATCACTCAGTGAGTTTCTCTAGTGACTGTCCTATGCCCATCTGTCTCCTACCATGGCTCATTCCTGCTGGATGCCCCTTGGGATTCCTCTCCCCCATGCCTCCTGGTACATATGTGGCTGCTGCTGCCATCTCCTTGGTTGATCCTACCTGACTTGTTCACCCTCCGTTGAGAGCCTATTATGGTAGCTTTGTGTCCATCCTCAGTGCCGAAAGCCCCTCGTTGTTGTAGCTCCATATTCACCCTCAGTTCTGAGAGCCCCTTGTTGTGGTAGCTCCATGTCCACCCTTAGTTCTGAGAGCCCTTTGCTATTAGATGCAGCACAGAACACTCAGGGCAGTTGAACACACACGCTGTGGCTAAGTCAACATTGGCTCTCCAAGAGTAAGTGCTGCCATCTGCTCCCCAGGCGAGGTGCCTATCATTTGAAACTTGGCGTCTCATTTGGTCCTCCCAGCAATGCTTCTCATTAGCTCTGGCCTCCAGGGAGCAACCATGACTGGGCCAAACCACTTGCCCAACACTGAACTTGACCCAGAGCCCATGCAACCATCTGGGTCTAATTCCTGAGTCCCTGCCTTTTCTCGAAGAGGAGTGGCTTTCATTTTCCAGATGTCTGCATAACTCCTGGTCCTAGCCCAGGTCTCTTAGGAGCAGAGCTCGAGCCAAGAACTGCGGGTTCCAGGAACTCCATGCCTCCAAGGGACGGAGTGTGAGGGAAGGGCTCAGCAAGAGGCTGGGCCAGGCAGCTGGCTCAAAATGCTCCCCTGGTACCCAAGCACATGGAGAGCCTGCATTGCATCAGTTATGTTCCATGTGGTAGTGGATTTTACACCTTGACACTGTAGCTCATGTCTTCTCGCATGAACTGGAGACAGCCATAGGTCACCTCTGCCAGTTCCCCAGTGATCAGCCTGGGCCCCACTAACGGGCACAGATCTTCTGACTCTGGAAGATGAAAACAAATATCCCTAGGTCCCTGAAAGGCTATGTTTGGAGCCAGTCCCCCATTCTGGCCCAAATTAGCCAGAGTTGCCCCCTGGTGTCACTCTGGAGCTACTGCAGGAGCAATGCTCAATCAGGCAAGCGGCTTTTGAGAACCTAAGCCTCCCTCCCCTCTTCATGGCTGTCACTCCCCAGAGCTTCTGGCGCACAGGTGATCCCTCTCCACATTAAATCCCTTCTCTTTCCCCATTCGCAGCACCTACGTCCCCGTGCCCCCGAAGATCAAAGTGAAACAAGAGAAGGTAAGCGGAAGCTTAGAACCCTCTAGCTTTGCCGACTCCTTTTCCAAGATTTGCTGCTGTGATGGAGGCACTGAGCTACACAGAGTGCCCTGGCCCTGGCCTGGCGTGGTTGCTGGCACCTGTGGAGCTTCTGCTAAGGGCAGGTCCTCACATTGGGTCTCCAGAACAGCAACACCACCTGGGAACTTGGCACAGGGTGTGATTCTTCAGGAATCACCTAACTACTGCCAACCCCGGAGCCCCTGGAGGGTGGGGCAAGTGTAAGCTGCATTCCTGTGAGCCTCCCAAAGCCAGACTCACCTCTCTGTCTCCACACCTTCATCCTTCCCAGTGGGCCCCTCTACTGCACTGGCCCAGACATGGACAAAAGCAGGAACATGTGTGAAAAGCCCATCACACTGATCTTCACATACACCGTCATACTTCAGGAGGCTCAGAGAGGCCAGCACTATGCCCAGGGACACAGCCTAGATCATGCTACGGCCAGATGAAGTCCCCTCGTATGCAATAAGCTGCCCTTCGCCTTGGGCACCACAATCCCAGACAGAATCCCAGACAGTAGGGTGGGTCTCTCTCCTCAGATCCCAAAGCAAAGCTGAGAAATAGAGAGCCCTCCAGAAACCTGTGAGCCCATTCCTTCAACCCTTCCCTAAGGAATGGTTTAGGGCTGCCTATACCCTTTGCTGCTCCCAGAGTCCCCTTCAGTGTCTCCAAGGCAATCACCGGGGATGAGGCCAAGGCCGTGCCTGGCACAGAGGAACCCTTCATGGCTATGTAATACTGAGCATGTTGCTTGGCCTCTCTGAACCTTGATGTCATCATAACAAGAGAGGAAACCCCTGCATGTACTTTACCTTAGGTCGAAGATCCCAGCCAATGCCAGGCAGAACAGGTGGCCCATGGGTATGTTTTTGATGCCGCGTGTCACTGTCATGCTCCCTCACACTGCTTCGTGGAACACTTCTGGAGCCTTGGGTCACACTCCCTGTCCCCAGAGGAATTTTATTTTGACACCACTCTCCTCTTCAAGGCTTCTCCCCAGTGCTGTAAAACTGTTCTGCCTGTAGTCCACATCATTCTCCAGCCTTACCCTGTAAAAATGCAGGCTTAGTCTCCCCAGCACTAAGTCCATAAATGCAAGGGTGTTTGTCAGAGATCTGCGTGACTATGGTCACAACAGTATAGCATTTACTAGACGCTCTGTGTCTTTTGCTAGCTGTACTCACCCAGTCCCTTCTCCCTGCAGATCCTGATCTACCACCCAGCCTTCATCAAGTATGTCTTTGACAGATGGCTTCAGGGGCATGGGCGGTACCCATCCACTGGTATCCTCTCGGTCATCTTCTCCATTCATGTCTGTGATGAGGTATGCAACCTATGTTTCTGCAGGCTACAGGGACAAAGGCCACCCCCTCCATGTTTCCATGGGAAACCAGGGTAGGGGAGAGGGCAGAAGACAGTTCCCAATCACATCTTTCCAAGGGTCTCTGGCACGTGTGTCACCAGGTCTGTGGAAGAGTGGCAGCAATATGATATCGTTCTCAAGAGCAGGAATTCTGGAACATTCCAGTGGGAGAGGCTAGACTCTGATTCAGCTCAAAATGAAGAAGCAGGTTCTAACCAGCATAGACAGGGAGAGCTGCAAAGGCCACAGTTACCACCCTCAGGCTGCTTGTTAGAGCCACTGGGGAACTACATTCAGTACTTGGGCCATACCCTGACTCATGTCACCAGAATTTCTAGGAAGCTAACCAGGCATAAGGGGCTTCTGCTACCCACCAACTGTGAGCACCAGAGTGGGAACCTCAGAGGCACTGCACCCATCTCTTATCTCCCATCCCACCCAAAGATCCCTGCTCTGTTGTGCACACCCCACTCTAGCTCTAGTCTGTCCTCTACCTTATAGCTAGATGGTAGCCTCTCCCTTAAGGCCCCTCTGAGTGTCTCCTTACTGGTCACCACCTACTCACTACTTAAAACCCAACTCAGATGTCCCCTCCTTGAAAGATCCTCTTGTCATCTTTGGTCTATGGCCTTTCCACAGTATCCTGGGAGCCCTGACTTTGACCCTTCTCTCTCTAAGTGACATCCTGTCTATGACTGCTCTAGGTTTTAAGGGTTGCGGTTGAATGGGTTTGTCCCTGATGTCCCCAGGACCTGCCAGGTGGCATCTGAGGAAAGTAGACGTGCCTGCATTTGATTTGTCACACTGTGCAGAATAAGTTGTCACTGGTGTTTGTCATGTGTGTGGGCCCCAGCCTCAGATGTTGGTCTCAGAAGGAAGGGTTTGAACCCTGTCACCTACCTTCTGTGTTCATGCCTCCTGGCCTCCTTTCCAGATGAGAAAATGAGACTCTAAAATGATGTAATGTGTTAAGAGTCAGCTCAGATGAGGGACAGTTTGGCTGCCTTCCGAGACCCTCTCTCCACCTTCCCTCCAGGACTCCTGGGAGCTCCAGTGAAGGCCAAGTGCCCCTCAGGACCACCTACTTGAGGTCATCCCAAGGTTCCCTTGGGCAGGAGTTAGACTTGAGCCTTTCTTGGCTTGCCTTGGCTTTCTGAAGAAGGTTCCTCCAAACCATTAACATTCACCTTAAAATTCCAAGGATGTCTGCAGGCTACCTTTCCTGAGTCCCCCACCCTGCTAGCATGTTCATGCCATCCGGGTCTCACCTAGTCTTTGTCCCACAGGTGGACTTGTACGGCTTCGGGGCAGACAGCAAAGGGAATTGGCACCATTACTGGGAAAACAACCCATCTGCGGGTGCATTCCGAAAGACGGGGGTGCATGATGCTGACTTTGAGTACAATGTCACAACCACTCTGGAAGCCATCAACAAAATTCGCATCTTCAAGGGGAGATGACGCTGCAACCCATTAAGGATGGACATACCACATCTCACCTCTCAACTTGCAGCTCCAGCACCTCACTGGAGCCATTCTGCTCCAGAAGTTTCCAGGGCTGAACTTGGGGTGTTCCCAGGCTTGCTGGCAGCCTCTTGCACCCTCATTTTGGTAGCATCTATTTGACATAGCTGTCCAACTCTCCCAGGGTACAGAGGAAGTCTCAGGCCTCTCTAAGGTGGGAACACTTCTTCACTGCAGTTCCCCAAGTGGGAGAAAGTGGAAGGATACTGGGAATGGGCTAACCTCTGAATGATGACCATTATTTTGACTCCTGGGGTGGGGGTGGGGGGATAAATCCCGAAGATTGCTATGTTCAAAAAAAAGTGGGCATTTCCTGAAAGTCATTTGGAGGCTGCCACTGAACTGTGGGCTTCAAGCTCAACTTAGACTCTCACTGGGGTGTTTGTGACAGTTATCTCTGGAGCAGAGCCACAGCTGGCTACACCAGCACTGGGGCAAGATACTATTCTCCTTTGCATGACGCCTGGCCTGTCACTTGATATGGCATCCCCATTGTCCCTTTCTTCCAAAAGCTCACTGATGATGGCTGGGAAGAGCTTCCGATTGCAGGGGTCTTCCACAAAAAGCTAGCCATGTTATTGACAGGAGGGAAACCCTCTTCACCATCCTGTGTGATCGTCCTCCACGATGATACATTTGTAAGGACAGAGCAGGTTTGACTCCTTCCACGTGCCTTTGAACTTGAGGAAGAAATGCATGCGTTGGCTGACACGAAGCAAAATCCTCAACCGGAAAAAGGGGACCTCCACCAGCACCCTGCTTTGCTGCCTAGCTCAGAATCTCTTCTCTGAGGATACTCTGTACCACTCAGAGTGTGCCAGGCATGGGATGGGTGCTCACTTCTCTTTCCTCAGACTGTTGGGTTCAGGACCACTGATAACCAGCATCCTCCCCTGGGTCCTGAACACTGGATCAAGTCTCTAGCAGCCACCTTCCTTGGGGTCACAATGAGGACACCCTAAGAACACAACTGAAATGCATGTACCTCTTCTCCTCACTCCCATCTGTTCTCCCCTTCTCCCTACAGACTTCCTGTTATTTATTGATTTGTTCATTCAGCCAACCCTGTGCACTCTCTTCCCCAATGCTGCTCATGGTGTTTCTATTGTTTTGCCTGGCAAGTGGAAAGGAGAGCCTCTGAGCATCCTGGACATATGTGTTGAGACATCAGGACTGGGGGCTAGCTGGTGGGCAGATCCTATGGCACTGATGATCCTTTGTACAACCCATGTCACCTCCCTTTCTAGTACAGCTGACTTGCCTTCTTCCTCGTTGCGGAAGGGAATTCCCTCAGACTGAACCTCCGGCCTCACTAACGTGACAACTCCTTGGTGAGGGAGTTGAGACAAAGGGAAACAGGCACTGGCGATAACTGTCACCCCCTTACAGATGTTCAATAAGAGAAGCCTCTGCTTCTGTTGACAGTATTCCCTAAGGACCACTGCAGCTTCATCAAAGCAGAATATGAGAGCGGTATCTTGAGGGTTGGGAGACCTTCACTCGCCTAGGCTTCCCTCTACAGTGAGAGCTCAGGGGTCTCAGTCAGGGACCACACACAGCTTTGGGCCATTCATAGGCATCACCAAAGAGCAGACACCAACATTGCCGTTTTCCAGGAGTCTGTCCTGTGAGTGGCTTTGCTGTAGCTTTTTGCTTCAATTCTCCAAGACTCAGAATTCAGGCTTTTAATGGCAGAACATGATGTTCCACTTTGAAAATCTTTCTGACCTAAGATCCTTGGCTGAAAAGGCTGAACTCTTGTGAGGTCCTTGCCTCTGGAGAGGCAGTCTCAATTATCCGAGTGTGAGGAACTCAGCAGGTGTTTGCGCATCAGTGGATCAATCCCTAGGACAAGTCAGAAGTAGTGGACATTGGCGTAGGGGTGGCCACTCGGGTGTCCTCGGTTCCACTGTACGAGAGCAAGTACCTGTAGTGAGAGTGTGGCCATGTCTAGCTGAACACAACTCAGGAAGCTCTTCCAGTCCCCATCAGCTCCTCCCACTCTCCTTCCCTGCCTCCCTTTCTCCCTTCTTCCCCCCCCCCCTTTCCTGTTCCTCCTCCAGCCAAGGAGCCAGCATTCCTCTTTCCCATAACCCTTAGCCTTCCCCTGCGATTCCCTGGCTTAGCAGTGGGCTCTTAACTGAATCAAATACAGCCCACTGTGGCCAGAATTAACTCCACCAATTCATTTAAGGTAATCGGAGCTTTCCTTGGGGGTGTGAGTGACTGAGAACAGGAAGGGCCTTTCCCAAAGAGACTGGTCTGGCTGCTGACAGAAGCGCTGGTCCTGGGCTGCAGTGCACAGAGTTGATCAGGAAGCTGCTAAGTCCAGGGGAACCAGAGGAGTCTCAGCAGCACCCTAGACTACAAGCCTGCAGCGAACCAGGAGACTGGTGTTTCCTGTGCTGGTGGCAGGCTTCGCTTGCCCTCGGCCTCTTCGGAGAGAGAGAAGCAAATCTGTGGTCTTTAGTTCCCAGAAGAGACAAGCCAGAGAGGAAAATCCTTACACTGATAACTTAGGTTGGCTTTGGGGCATCAGACAATAGCCATTAAACCATGTGGATTGGGCTGGTGGAACAGACCCAAGAAAGTGCAGGAAGAGTAAAGGAGACCAGCAGCTAGGAAGGGCCCTGAAGGTTTGGAGATTGCTGTAGGGTGCAGATGGTGCTGTAGTCTCCACTGCGGCCACGTGGGGCTGCTATAGGCCCATCACACCTTCTGGGAACAGGCCCTCCCTGTCCAATGTGGGAAGGACCACAGTGGATAAATGAGAACCCAGAGATTGGTTTTTACCTGTACCCTTCAAAGTAGCCCCAACATGCAGAGTGGGAGAAGCCCTGGGTGCCCACTGCCCACTAGGGAATATTGTGACAAGTTCATGCCCTCAAGGAGCTGACAGCTAAAGCCACGGGTTCCACCATAGCCACCCGGAGTAAGAAAGATTTGGCCTTGATTGCTCAGCCACAATAGCCTGGCTAGCCACTTTTGAGATACCATCAGCTTTCCTCTCCATCACTTTCCCCTGTGCCCCAGGTACCACCTAATACCTAGAAGAAACAGGGAGGGTGAGGAGAGAAGGCAGAGACCAGCAGAGCAGCGGCTCACACCTTTAGCCTCAGAGTGTAGTAACTGTGTCATTACCCAAACACCCTGTAACCTCAGCCAGGCCCAGCCTTGAGCCTGTGTCTGCTTGCTGCTCTCCTTCCACTAAGGGAGGACCCCCTCTTCTACCACCCCCCCGACCACTCTGCTCACTGAGCTTTGACCTCGGCTCCTCCTGCCCAGGGTCTGTGCCATGGCACCAGCTTTAATCCTTTCTCCAGAGCCTCATCTGGATCTTGCTTGCCTGTCTAGGTGGATGTGGGTCCCTCCTGCACCCCCAGACCCCTGCACAACCACTTTAGCCCTTTTCCAGATCCCCTTCAGAGCCAAAGTTCCCCAAGCACTTTCCCTCCCAAGGTCTTCTCCTCCCTTGCTTCCGGCACGTGTTCCAGTGTCACTCGTTTCAACTTTGCTTTCTTGTGACCCTGTCTTGTAACCTTCCTGATTGGTCTGAATGCATTTCCAATGATGACAGCCAGTCGGCCTCCCTCAGCCCCTGCTTCGTTTTATTTATTGTTGAATATTTCCAATGATCCGAATCAAAGTGAATAAAAAGACCTATTTTATTGTTTGGGTGTTTTCAGAGTTCTGCTTTGGTGATGTTTCTAGTCGGGGAGTGGGGGAGAGGGGGCATTCAGTCCTGAAATGGCTACATGAGTCATCTCCTAGGGTCCCCTGGGATGTTGTCCTCACTGTAGGGGTTCAGGAGACAGAGTGGAGCCATTCCCTGCTATGTGACTGTGCTGAGTTACTTAACCTCCCTGAACAGCTACTGTCGTACATCAGATGGACTTGACCTTGCCAGTCTTCAGAGGGGGCTGGGATCGGAAACAAAATGTCCCAGGAGGCCGAGGTGGACACAGGCCAGTAGCTCTGATGTTTGCTTGGCTGGGGCCCAGTGTGCACAGAGGAGACAGCCACACCCTGGGAGGAGCACCAGTCAGGTCTGAAACAGATACAATCACTCTCACTTGGCTTTTTAAAGAAATATTTCCAGAAGCCTTGAATTGGAACTTTGCCACATGAGATTGGTGTGTGCCTGTGATCTCCCTCCCTCATGATAGGCATGGCACTTTCTTCGTGCCACCTTACTTGCCCTGGCTGCCCTTCCAACACAGCTCACCACAGGTGGTAAACAGGAAGGCAGAGGTGAGCCTCCCTTCCTGGTCCATCTTGTTGCCCCACCCCTGAATTCACTGGATGCTTTCCGAAGTCAGTTCCAAGACAACACGTATGGATGTCTCCATGCGGTCCCTAGAGCCAGGCAGTCTGGGGGCTACTGCCTGGCTGTGTGGGGCTGAGCTGATTGCTGGGCCTCTCTGTGCCTGGCCCCCGTGGGTAAAGCTGGGGTAGTAATATTCCAGAGAATATACGTGCATTATGCACTGAGTTAGCACAGGCAATGGGCTTAGCAAGGAACCCAGCACTGGACAGAGGAACTTTAGCCACACTAGGAAGGGTGGCCAGACTCCAGCCCTGTCTGAATTTACCCCTGCTCCCTGTGTATCCATCCCTGCCTTCTGCCTTCCCAGGATTCACCATGCATCTTCTCCATCTCTAGCATTCTTTTTCTTCTATCCCTTCTATTTCTTCCCCAGGGGTCATGCTTATTTATTAGCAACACACACAGCATACACAATATACATGCAAACTATATACTGATATATATATAATCATACATGAATACACACACCACAGAGATAATACATACAACATACTATGTATACGCAGTGCACACAGACACAACACAAACCATAACACAACACACACACTACACATATATAGTATGCCCAACACACAATGCACCACACACATCATGACACACAACACACATACAAACAAAACATCATACACGCTATTTCACATACACCACACATATATACATATCCCACATCACACATACACTAGAACACATGCGCACACACACACCCACACACACTCCATCAGTGACCCAGTTCCCTTAGACAGGTTTATGGTTTCAGTTGCACAAAAGACAAGCAGCCACGGGATGGCAGTATGCTGTCATTGGTCCCTAAGGAACCACACCTTTGTCCCCTGTATCCCACCCATGTCAGATCTCAGGCCCAAGTCACTGTAGCGTACATTAGCCAAAAGCACTAAGAGTCTGCAGACATTTCCTCAGGACTTTCCTGGCACCTCCTACACACAATGGCTGCTCCTGTGTTTGCTAGACTAAGACCTCAGGGACTAACAGATTTCTAAGTATGTATTTGCTTATTTGTTCTGGAGAAACAAGAAGGAATTATCCAGCCAGCCCTCTGTCCGTGAGGGCTGCATCCCTGTGTCCAACTAACCACAGATAGTAAAGAAAAAACATCTATCTACATAAGTCTTCATATATAAAAATAGCTATTTAATAATGTGTCTTCAGTGAGTATGTACAGACCTTCTCTCTCCTTCCCTCTTTTTCTCCTCTCTGTCTCCAACTCTTTCTTCCTCTCTCTGTCTCTATCATGTAAAATCACAGCCACAAATAATCCAGTACAGACTTAACTAGAACCCACCCTGATCGCTGAGTTCTCACCTTCAAAACCTGAACTATTAAATCTCTGCTGTTGAGGCACACGGTGGGTGCGACTGGCCCCAAGGTCCTCAAGGAAGGTTCACCCTACTTATTCCCACTAGAAGTTAGAGTATCCTGTTCTTCATAACCCCTTGTTGGCCACTCTCCAGCTGACCTGGCCACTGTGGGCAAGGTACTGCCATGACGCTAGATGAACCCTTCAACTAGTCAAGATGAGAAAAGGGACCTTCCGTAGCTCCTTGCAATGCTAAGCCGTGTGCTCATGGCATCTATCGCAGAAGAGACTCTGCCTAGCCTCCACTGATTCCTGAATTAGCTTTTCCATCACTCCAACTGTGGCCCAGAAGTGGGATGGAGGATTTGAGCCCCAGCTATTTGATCATAGGCATGGGGGTCTAATCAGGCTGTGGGTTATGAAGCCCAGACTCTAGATCACAGCTGCCTACAGCCAAGAGAATGATATGAGGAGGGACAGATATGCAAGAAACAGAAGGAAGCCAGAGAGGCTACCAGTCCCCGAGGATGTGTGTAAGGGCAGTGGGACAGGGAGGACAACAGTAGAAAGCATCAAGCTGAGTCAAACCACATCGACACACCTGCAGTTCACCAGGAACGGGAACACAGGCAGCCAGTGGGTGGGGTCAGGCTGCTGAGGCAAAGTACTCGGGTTACATGCAGCACAGAGCAAAGGCCAAAAGCTCTCAAGTGGGAAAGCAGTGGTGGAATCCTTTTCTGGATGGTGCCGTTAGATCTAGGATGGAAAAGCAGCAAAGGACAGAGCTGTGGGTCCCTGGGATGCTGCACTGCTGCAGGCGTGTTCTACAATCAGGGAATCAAGCTGTTTCCACTCAGGTCCTCATGAGCTCAGCACAGACCTATTCCTGGCCCATGGCAGACCTAAAGCAAAAGATCTTAGTGTCAACTCTGAGCTCTTGGGTCAGCATCCCACAGACGATATTGAAATGAAAAGCTGCACGGACTGCAGGCTTTTCAGCCTCAAGCTCTTGGGCCCAGCCTCCTCTGGTGGACTCCTTGGCTGCCTCTGGACTCTGAGACACTCCTGCCTCCGTGCTTTCCAACGTTTGTACTGGCTCTGTGGAAGCATTGGCCCAAGCGAGGAGCTCAAGTTAGTCTGAATCTGTCCATGCATGGGCAGTTTCTTCCACCAAGAACTGTGGTCGAACCAAGGGTGCCCAAAGGTCCAGGGAGTCAAAGGCCTGCATCCAGAAATGGGCCTCTATAGAGTAGGAGGGATGCCACTGTGAGCAAACTCGGCCTTGGTTATCTGCTCCATCTAATGCAAGTGCACCAAGGGCAATGGGTACTAGAGATAGCTCTAAGAAAGACAAGGGCTCTGCAGAAGGCCAGAAGCTGTGGTAACAGGCAGACAGCCAGATGGCAGTCACACCCATAAAAATAAGAAAATGTCATTGCTAAAGGCCTCTTCTATGTCTCAGTTTGGTGGGGCACAACACCTTGAAGAAGAAAAGCAGGCTCAGGAAGACTTGTAGGAAGTTGAGTCAGAGGGTGGAGCCAGCAAGTAAAAGCAAAGACTGGGGTACTGAAACCTGAACACTGAGAGTGACACTTGTGATATGGGGGACAAGGACTCTGGGTGGTGTTCCCAGTGGAAGAACTCTGTACAGGAGCCCTACACAATGGTTTGTGGCAGAAAAGCAGATCCAACCCAGGGCTGCCCAGGTCCTCCTGGCCTTGGCTTAGAGTGCTCTGTGGTGGTGGCCACAAGAGGGTGCCACGGAGCCACCTTTGCCAAGATTGCATCAGACTGAAGCTTTTGAAAGCCACAGGAGGACAGGCACACACAGCTGTGAACAAAGTCAGAACTTCACAGGACTTTGCCTTAGATGTGAGCAAGCCCAACACCTTTCAGATAAGGTCACTATTGCTGTCACTTCCCTAAGTAAACTAGTCAAGAAAAACAGATCAGGGTCCAGTAGACGAAAGTCAGTCCCGAGCCAGTGTGGACAGGATAGTAAGTGTTCTCTGGTGTCGTCTTCTCTTGGGTCACACGAAACCTAGGTCCACCGCCACCCCCAGACCTGGAATTTGTTCTTGGCTTCCCACTCCCTTCTCTTTCTGGCTCTCCGTGATCTCTGAACCACGCGTCAATGAGGGAGCCTGGCCTCTCTGACTTGGTAGTAATCTGTAAAGGGGAACTAAATGGTGGACAAGAGACTGAAAATTAAACAGCAGTGATGTCCGCATAGAGTACCCAAGACGGTAATGCTGTTTGCCTGTGGTCGCACTGTTCATACGTACTCAGACAAGAATAAAGATCAGAGCTGACCTGATATCCATCAGGCTGGGACAGGCTAATGCTGCAAAAACAAAGAAGCTCCAAGTCCTACTAACTTAGAACAACAAGGCTAGTTTTTTCTTGGGACAATTTCAGGGGTTTTGTGCTTTGCCCCCCCCCACATGGTGATCCAACCTGCCCTGTGTATTTTGTCTCATGAAGGACATTGCCAAGTCTACCTTCAGCACGTAGTCCTCAAGTTCACTGCACAAGAAACTGGTAATGGTTCATAAGTTCTCAAATGTCTCCGGTTAGATCTGATACCCATCACTTCCATGCTAGGTTCCTTGGCCAGCAGGACCCTCATTGCCCAAACAAAACCACAAAGGGAAAATGAGTAGTGGGGTAGAACTTCTAGAAATCTTGAGGGCAACTGGCCTCTACTGCCAAAATCTTTCCTTGATGTCAGAGATACTGTCCTAGACCTAGAGCCTCTTAGTGACAACGCAGCAGGTCTGCCTAAGTCATCCCTGGCTAAACCAGAGCAGTAGGCTCAGATTCAAAGTCTTAGAGGATGCAGGCAGCAGGACAGGCCTAGAGAGGCATCCCAGGGGGGCAGGAAGCCCAGCATCAAAGGATGGAGATTGAGGCTGCTCACCCTAGTTGCCGTTGTGTGTAAGCAAAGACAGAGAGCACTTGGTGGAGACGCTGAATGGTACTTTGAACATCAGGGAGAATATGATGGAAAGACAGTGAATCGATTGTCCGGGAATCCAAGATGTTCCCATTCTCAGGAACTTCAGGTTGACTCTTCCCAAGTACTGACTTTAGCAATTTAATTCCCAAACTACACACTGAAAGGCTTGAGCAAGATCTTTGTCTCTCAAGGTTCCCTCTGACCCTGTTGTTCCACTCCCAGAGGTTCTTGGAAGGCAAAGACACTAGAGGTGTCTTTCCTTATGAATGCCCAGTATCTAGTGAAGTACTTGGTACCTAGTAAGCAAATGAATCAGAATCATATTGACTGCCACATAATATTTTGTTTAGATAAGATGAACACCAGCCTGTATTGAGAGCTTAAACATTCCAACCAGATGTTAAAACCCACCCTAACCTACTCCTCATATGACCCAATCAGGCAGCCTCACTGACATACACATTTTACAGAACTCTAGTCTTCTAAGAGGTGAACCACTTGGCCCAGGGACACACAGCCCGGCAGTGGTGGACCTCGGTGGGAACCAGGCACTCGGGCTCTGAGCCTACAGTCTTTCCCTATCTGGCCACCTTATCCTGGAATAGCTATCAGGTGCACACACCATCAAGGCACCTGATACTGTGTGGGCAAAGTTAAGCCTGAACCCCCAGAGGGAAGCTGGGCTGAATGTGCTGTGATATCATGCAAACGGTGAGAGCTCCCCACCCTCAAGGCCAGGGGTCTGATCTCTAAGCCTTGTTCCACACAGAGTTGCCTTGGAGAGGAGCCACTGGACTGGGACATCACCTGAGAGCTGGCCAGTCAGGGGAGGCTGGGACTTCCAACAGGTTCATTTTGTAGGAACAACAGAAGGGCAAGTACACCAAGTTGGATGCTGGGAGCACTATCAGACTTCACCAGAGTGTGGAAATAGGGCAAAGGACTTCTCTGATGAGGGTCCAGAAGCCCTCTCTTATTTCCCATGGCTTGCTGTGTCCTTGTTTACATCCCTCTAGGATGCTTTGTAGGTTCCCCATCGCCCAACACCACACTCATCTACCTGCCCTGCTCAAGACTCCACCCCTGGTCCTACTCACCAACTCCCAACGCTCCTCCTGACCTCTGGGGACAAACTCTCTTCACTTAGGTCCCCATATTCATTTGCCTTCTAAGATGTTTCCTGGCAGGTTTAATGTTCCTTCAACTGCACACACCTAACCACAGAGCTTGTCTTTCTTCCCTGTCCCTGCTCCTCTATGGGTCACCATGACCGGAGATGTGTGCCCAGATCTCAAAGCAGATACTTGAAAAGTCTTACCACGCCACCTCCACCGCATGCATAGCCAACATCAGCCCTGCCCTTCTGCTTCTAGAAGGGGCCTTGCTCATATCCACACCTCCACAGCCCTATTTCTTCAGCATGTGCTCAGGATATTTTTATCATTCGGTGAGATAATATCAGAATCAACTCGCTATCAGTTCCTCTCTCTGCTACCTGTCTCATCACTCACCCATCCATTCTGCAGGCTATGTGCAGACAGTTCTGTCTAAAACCCCAGCCTGAGTGTATCAGTCATCTATTGCCACAACTATGCTACATAACAATCTCATTGGCCAGGCTTTGGCTTGCTTGCACTTGACTTTTGTCTACATCGTCGGAGACCAGCTTTGACAAGGATGCCACTTACCAGGGTAGAGGCATGGGAATTAGAAAAATAAGTTAAGAGAATGAAGACGTGAGTGAAAATAATAAATAGAAGCATAGGGTAGCACCAGGAGGGAGTTCCAGTGAATACTGAAGATTGCCTGCATTTAATTCCCATTTGTTTAAATATTTCAACCCCAAAAGGTAGCAGTAAGATAAAAAAAACTGCATTAACATGATACAAGAAATGAACAGACCAGTTGAAGGATTATGGGCTACATTCTTAGTTAAACTTTCTGTTGTCAAAACAAGACAAGTAATTCATACTCTAGACCAAAATATTCTGCAGGCAAACCACTCCCTAGGTGGAATTCACAGTTGTCTCCCTAAGGGAATAGGAACCTAGTTGGATCCTTAGACTTTCATTTGAGGTAGAAACAGACCTACTTCTTAATACCTGAAATACCACGTCTGGATATTAGGCACCCCTGTTATTTGAACTGTTGACAATAACCTTGAAGGAACAGAAGTTCCAACTCTTCGACCTTTAGTTAAGGTAGAATGGACCCATACCTATGGGCCCGGTCACTACATGGGACCTAGGACTTCTCTACTTGCTCTCGTATTTCTTTACCAGACAGACATATGTGGAAGGCAGGAGTAGTGCCTGGAAAGACTTACTTCCACCCCAATGGACATTTAAGATCTGGTTCCTATCATGCCCTCTAACACCTGGTGGAAAAGATAAAAAATAAAAAACCTCAGATTCCTTGAAATTCCTATCAGCTTTCCCCTTACTGTGAATCAGGACAAGCTGGTGACTCCCCCAGCCCTTAGAAACATGGCAGAAATCATTGTGCTATTTACATCAGGTCTTCAAAGTGTGGAAGCTTCACATTCTTGGTTCCATAACTTTCGGACAAACCACACTAAAGGAAGCCCCACAGCCTGTGGAGACTGTGGCATGAACAGGAATCCTGGATGAAAGCAACTCGGCAAACCATGTAAGCACAGTTGGGAAGGTATTCTCTGCCCCCACACAGCTACCCCAGTGTGTATCATGGGGAGGAGAGAAGAGTCCTCTACTCTCAGACTGCCTCAAGCATAGGTTTGTGCACTGGGGGAGTCAGAGGTGCTGTTTTGCACCCTATGTTTTGGGACAATTCTTTATATAGCAGTGTGTAACCAAAAGAGATGACTAAGTTCAAAGTCAAGTGTGAGAAAGGGCCCTCCTCCCGCCATGAAGCAGGGTACACAGGAAATGGGGTCTCTGTCACCACACCCTCAGAGCATCGTGACGACTGGTCTGGCCCCATGTTCACACCTTCCCTGGTTTTCACAGCAAGCCAAGAACAAGTCACAGCAAGTACACCGATGGCGAGAATGTAAATCAGTCTAGTTACTGTGGAAAACAGTGTGTAGATTCTTCAAAAACAACTAAAAATAGAGCTTCCGTGTAATCCGGCTCTTCCTCTTCTGAGTATATAGCAAGGAGAAACGAGGTCTGTCTGCAGCCTGTGTTCATATCAGCACTGCTCACAGTCACGAGATGGAATCAACATTAGTAGCCCTACCCACATATGAGTGGATGAGCAAGCAGAAATACAGAACCCAAGAGTTCTGTCAACCTCAAAAATGAAGGAAATCCTGTCAGTTTGGCATGATGAACCTGAAGGGCACTGCAGTCAATGAAATGAGTCATGAGGACAGATCATGCATGACCTCACCTTGGTGTGGAATCTAAAGAAATAAAAACAAGCAGAGGGTAGAATGGTGATTATTAGAAATTGGAGAAGCACTGGGCAGATTGGTCAAAGAATGTAAAGTTTTATTTAAATGGGAGTCATAAGTCCAAGGGACCTGGTTTGGCACCTATTATAAACACCAATGTAATGCATTCTGAAAATTGCCAAGTTGGCTTTAAGTGTTGAAGGGAGCCAGGTTAAGTCAGAGAAGAGAGTCCCAGGTAGATAGAAAATGTAAGCATTACAGCACTGAGAGGAAAGGTATCCTGGCAATCAGGAGCCAAGGAATAAACACCGCAAAGTCACACCATACAGCAAATCACACATGAGATTTATTGGGAAAGACAAAAGAAGGTAGCTACTTCTGCTCAGGAGAGAAGCAACCAAGAACTGAGCTGGAGGCAGGCTTTATATAGGGGTTCTTATGGGGAGCATGTGATTCTGTGATCTGATCTTAGGGAAAACTCAAGGATTAGGAAGGGATTTCGAACTCAGGGATTGGTGGGATTCTGTGGCCTGAGTTTGGGGTTTTGTTCTATAGGGAAGAGTTTGACTGCCTGCATCTCCACAGACTGGAACCTGCTATTATTGCCATTAGCGTAGTCTGAGCCCTTACAGAAAGCCACATGCAAAGACTTTCTGCCACTCTGTTTCTGCCTTTTTGAGGGAAGTATAGTTAAATCTCGCGAATAAATGGAAAAGTTTGTGTAGAATTCTTCAGGGAGCTACTAGCATATGTCAAGTGTCCTAAATAAAGACCTGGGATGAGGTGATACAGCTACCAACAATTCTCTTCATCTCTTCTGAATAACTTCTTATTAGCATTAAAAATAAATTGTGTGTGTGTGTGTATGTGTGTGCTCTGTGTGTGTGTGTGTTCATGAGCATACTCACACACTAACGTATACTTCCATGAGGAGGGTCAGGGAACATGCAAGTGTCACGGCACATATGTGGAGGCTGAGGAACAACTTGGAGGGGTCAGTTCTCTTCTTCCACCATGGGGCACATAAATTTAGCTCAGGTTGGGAGGCTTGTAAGCACTTCTTCCTACTAAGCCTTCTTTCCAAAATAAATCCTTTAAAAGACCTACAGGATGGGGAAAAAATAATATCCCCCTCAAAAAGTCCAGTCCCAAGAATATATAAGGAGCCCTGACAACTTAACAGCAAAAAAATCAAGCAATCTAATTAAAGGGTGGAGAAACTGGGCTGGGGAAATGGCTCAGTGGGTTAAATTGCTCTCTGCCCAAGAGAATCCTGAGCTCAGATTTACAGAACGTATCCAACAAAGTAACATGTGTCTCTAATCCTGGCCTCCTACACTCCAGTAGGAGGTGGAGATAGGACAATCCTGGGAAGCTGGCAGGCCAAGTAGCCTGGCACACAGTGTGGTAGTGAACAGCAGGAGGCCTGTCTCAAAGAGAGGGGAAGAATCAACAGTGGAAGTATTCCTCTCACATGTGACATCCACTGCGAAACAGGTGCCCGCACTCAAAACAAAATGCACCACAACACACACACACACACACACAAATACTAGCACATACGTACACTCAGGCACACACACACATGATCTTAAAAATACATAAATAAAAAGTGGAGGAGTTATTTGAGTGCACGATTCTTCAAAGAAGGCCTACAAAGACAAGAAAAGATCCTCGAGAACATTCATCACTAGGAAAAGGCAAATTCACAACTACCATGAGGAGATATACCACGCTCAGCAGCCAGCACTGCTGCAATCAGCACAGACAATGGAAAATAACCAGTGTTGACGAGGAAGGTGGTAAAACTGGCACACTTGGGCCTTGCTGTTGGGATGACAATGGCACTGCTCCTGCAGGAAATAGTTTGGCAGATGCTCAAAAAGTTAACTAAAGTTAGCCCGTGACCCAGCAATTCTCCTCCTAGATAGGTATTTGCAGATAGTTGCAGGCAGGTTCACAAATATGCACACCCACAGCAGCGACACTCCTGAGAGGTGAAATGAGGGAACATCTCTGCATCCACCAGCAGGAGAAAGGAGGGAGGAATGGCTGCTCCCCCGACTCAGGGGCAGGTCATTCAGTCTTTGAAGGAATGACACTCAGTCTCACCCTTCGGTATGGAGAGCCACCAAAAGCAGGGTGCTGAGGGACAGAAGCCAGATCCAGTTGCCTGCTGTATGTAGGACTCCTTAGTGTCCACAGTCTGCAAATTCACACAAAGCAAAGGCAGAATAAAGGGCTGGGGATATGGATCTATTGGTAGAGTGTTTGCCTAGAGCGCACAAAGCTGTGGGTTGGATCTCCAGCATGGTATAAGCCAGGCAAGGTGAAACTCCACCAGGCGCTTGGGAGGTGGAGGCAGGAAAAACAGAAGTTCAAGGTCATCCTTAGTTATAGTGCAAATTCAAGGCCAGTCTGGATTACCTGAGACCCTGCCTCCCAAAATAAAATGACAGAACAGTGGTTTCCGGGAGGTAAGGCGGGAGTAGTAAGTTGGGGGGCATGGCAAAGAGCTGCTTAATGGGTACAGGGCTTTATTCTGTGTGGATGATAGTTTTGCTTGTTTATTTGTTTACAACTAGGTAGAGGTGACAATGACATATCATAAATGTACTAGCACTGATCAGAATTATATTTCCAAGTGGTTGATTGTGTGCTATGAGAATCTCAGCTCAATTTTCAAGCCCGTAACAAATGATGGCATCTCAAAGATTTCTTCTCATTTGATAGAATGGTCTTCAGAGGCAGCATGCTAAACTTTTTCCAAGAGTGTGAAAACCAAAGAAAGCCCCGGGAGGCCAACAGGTTTGTTAAGTCTCATGGGGTAGGGGTGGGGAGACAGACCTCTGCAGGGGTAGAAGGACTAGACTCAGGCTCCTTAGTTTACCCCTCTAGGGGAGAACCTGGGGCCAACCATTACTTCTTGGTATGATGGGAGGCCAGAGAGTACCTGAACCTCAAGTCAAGACTGTGTTCTGTGAGCCCCATGGTTGGAGTCCAGGCTACGTGTTCAGGGCAGCAAGCCCTACGGATGCAAGAAGAGGGAAAGTCTGATCTAGGAACACTATGCCGCCGCCGGGATGTTGAACCCTCTCATCTCCTGTTGACCCGAAGAGGCTTCGTGTGAGCTTCTGAGTAAATCAAAGCCCGTAGAAGTCTTCCAAAAATAGAGCTGAGATTGCATTGTATGTCCTGGAAATGGGTTTCCTGGTACATAAGTCAGTTTCCCTTTGTCAGCCAAACTCTGAATAAAGGTGGAAAATATGCCATGTGGAGCCACTATGGTGTGGACGGCAGACACCGGGATGTCCGAACGCATACAGGCGGAGCTAAAGGCAGGCATCCTAGAAAGCTAGCACTGAGCAGAATCCCCCTTCTGCTCTTGTGCCCAAGATTAACTCCAAGCTGAGGTGAAAAAGCCACCCATCCCGCAGCACCAGTCCTTCAGCCCAGTGGGACTACTTGCTGTATCTCTTGGGGAGAGGAGCAGCCTTCTGGTTCTCTGTAATACGGCTCTGCCCTCTCCATCCTCATCAGGAGGATCAGCCACCCTGTCCCATCCCTTCCAGGATTTCCAGAGCCCACAGTACAACCACTAGCCCTAAGAAAAAATGCCCCTCCTCCAAGTTCTCAGAGCTCTGTTTCTATTCCTTGCTCTGGGAGCTCTCTGTGTATCCTCTGGGCCTAGAACAGTGCCTGGAATCTAGTAGGTGTTCAGCAAGAGCTGGTCAAATGGAGAAAGGTATCGATTTTTAGAAGTTGGATGGGTATGTACGAAGATGAGAGGAAGTTCTGGGGCCAAATACAAAATCCCAAGCCCCTGGAAAGCTATAAGATCACTCCAGGATCTCATCTGAGGCTTATGGGATATATTAGTCTGCTTTATGTTGCTGTTACAAAATACCTGAGATAAACAATTTCAATCAGAAGAAAGGTTTATTTTGGCTCTTAATTTTTCAGAGGTTTCAATTCATTGCTTTGGAACTGTGGTAAGGCAGAACATTGTACTGAAGACCTTGTGGCGGGGGGGCGGGGGTATCATTCACCTTATGTTGCCTAGAACAAAGAAGAGGGGGGAACAGGAGGGGGTCTCAACATTTGCTTCGACAGCATGTCTCCAATGACTTAACTTCCTTATGCGAGGCTCCTCCTTTTAAACACTATTTATTGTTATTTTATTATATTATGTGTATGGGTGTTTTGCCTGCATGTGTGTCTGTGCACCATCTATGTGCTTGGTGCCCGTAGAGGCCAGAAAAGAGCATTGGATCCTCTGGAACTAGAATTGCCAATAGTTATGAGCTGCTGTGTGGGTTCTGGGAACCGAACCTGAGTCTCTAGAAGGCAACTGAGCTATCTCCCCGCTCCCATGCCTCCTCTTAACGGTTCCACAAACCCCCAAAAGAACCACAAGCGATTGAACCTATGATTCCATGACTGTGGGCATGCCTGGTTCTAACACAGAGCGGGGGCTCTGGAGGTCTTTCCGGCTCTGATTCTAGTGTTCCTGGAGCCCATGTCTTAAGTGTAATGGAGGGGAAGGACCACAGCCAGAGGCTTAGGTCAGAGGGGAGTTTTAGACAGCCACCTCCTACAGAATGTCCTCTTGATGTTGTTGTCTAGAACAAAAGAGTCCTTTGTGCTAGACCAAAGTGTGCTCAGGAATTTTGTAAAGTATTCCAAGTTCTGACTTTTCCTGTGTACTTTGGGGTCCATAATCCAAGTTACTTCCTATAACCCTGCTGAGAGCCAAGGAACAGAGGCCACAAGTTCCTCACTGGAAATGTGTAGACAGTGGTTGTGTCCAAGGGTTCACAACACACAACAAACGACCCTGATAGCTTTCGTGAGACCATGAAGGTCTCTGTTCAACGCAAAACAGACCTAGGAGGAATTCAGCAAGCTGTGGTGCCAGAGACCTCTGTGTGCATGGCCTAGCTAACCACAGGGCAGAGCAGGGTGGATCCTGAGGGTGGGAGACAGAGGTCAGATTTATTTGGAAGGAGGTAGACAGGGCTGGGAGCGCTGGAATGCAGTATTCTGCAAGACTGGATGCTAATAGAGGGCGTCGGGTCAGAGGAACAGCAAAGTGCAGGCTGAAGAGGGGCTGCAGGGGAGTGGGGAGTAGAGGGGGACTGGCACCCCAGGGCCAAAAGGAGTCTTTGCTTCTAGATTGCTCCCTCCTGTTCCCCCATCCACCCAGTGAAAAGTTGCTCTAAGCTAAGCACCCTCTCTTTCTGAAGATAAGCCATCATTCCTAATGGGCTCACAGTATGTGCCCCTTGCTAACCTTCCTGGTGTCTGTGCCTCAGGCCATCTGCTTTTTCATCTTGCCCTCACTCTACCCCACAGCTCAGCATTCTCACGCTCGCTCTATGGCTGCTCTCTGCCGAGTCCTTGACCTCTCCGTCCTCTGTTCCTAATGTTGTTCCCATATCTTCTACAAGACTGCCTCCTCCTTGGTCTGATGGGAATGCCAATCCTCCTGCCAGTAAGAACTGGTCCCTTCTGTCCTTTGTCTGCCCAGAGGCTCATGATGGTAGCTGAATAGGCATTCAGTACAACATGCTTTCCTCATGACGTGGCATGGGAACTTCAGCTTTGTATCCCGGAGACCGAGGGCATAGCTCTGCACGTAGATAATTCTATAATATATATAATAGGAATAAATATTTTAAAGGTACAGACTATGTGTCTAGCACTGTGCCTGGATTCCTATGAATGTATCCAACCATCAGCCCTTCACATCAGTGGGCAAGGCAACTGCCAGCACATCACACGGACAGCCCTGAAACTTGTATGTGAGTATGGCTGCATTTGGTGGGCCCGACTGTGGTGTGGACCCCATCATCATCACCATGAGCATCATCTTTATCATACCAGCTTCATTGTGTCCATGAGGAATAGGGGACACAGACAACCTTAGAAGCTTGTCCAGTGTCCAGAGCTAGTAACTGACAGTCAGAAATCAACCTGGACAAATGGCTCCAGTTCTGGTTTTACTGGATTCCCTGCTGTTTTCTAAAACACGCATATAGCTGCCAGAATAGTGCATATTGAGAACTGAAAAGGAAGAACCCATAAGTTTAATGCTTTTTTGAAGAGTGGGGAGAAGAGGCCATTTCTGATGTACTGGTAGATAAAGTATGTGGCCCGGGATCACGATAGCATCCTTTCTAGAGCCTTCCCGTGTAGCGAATGGTGCTGCCCGTGGGTCCCTATGGTCTGCTCTTCCTCCTTCCTGCTGCCATGCTGAGGGTGAGAAGCATAAGGGTGACTGCACCTACTCCTGTGCACATTCAGGACAGGACTTCTTAATCTCTCTGAGCCCCAGAGTCCTGATGAATGTGAAGAGGAATTTGAAAGAATGTGTTAAGATTGCTTAACACAGTGTTGCAAATCCCGCAAGGGTTGAATAAGTGGTTTAGACATCTAATGCAATCGTTTTTATTAATATAATAGAATTTAGAGTGCAGAGATTAATGCTTTTGTTGTGCCCTGCTAGGTCCCACAGGAGTCGCTTCTGCAAATTACATTTCCAAGGATTCACTCACTGCCAGTGGCTCTAGCTGGATTCAGTCACCAGTGAGCCGCAAGGAGGACAAGCAGCTGGAATGGGCTCAGAGTTACATTCCAGTTGCTAGCCCAGGCAACATATCCATAGCAAAGATGAGTGGCGCTTCCTTCATCCTAGATTTTGCCAGGCAGTGCCTGCCTGGGTCACCTGACAGGACAGCCTTGGTCCCTGAACACAGGCACCACCCATCCTGCAGCCCAGGGAAGGAAGTTTCCTGCAGCTCTAACCTCTGGTTTCCCAGTAGGTCCCCAGGGCAGTTACCCAAATTAGCAAATGAAAATACAGGAAACCCTGTCATGGTTACATTTGCACTGAGAAAAATAGCAAATCCCAAATCATATTTTAGTATAATTATTCTCAAAGTTTCATGGGACATACCCCCCCTTCTGTGTGTGTGTGTGTGTGTGTGTGTGTGTGTGTGTGTGTGTGTGTGTGTGTGTGTGTGCAAGCGGGGGGGGAGGAGGAGGGGAGCATCTTTGTCTGAAATACAAACCTAACTAGCTGCCTGGTGTTTTATCTGACAACCTTGCACCTAAGGCTTCTCAGAGCCTCCAGTGCTTTGTAGAGGCTCATCTGTGCATCTGTGCATCTGTGCTGCTCTTCTGCTAAGCTGCCTGCTCAGAGCTCTTCTGTGGCTGAATCCTGCCAGACAGACAGGCAGTCCTACATGAGACAGTGGTGAATTTCACTCTCCTGTTCACCCTTCTGCTCCTCAGGTTCAAAGAACAGTAGGATTTAAAAAAAACAAAAACAAAAAACCCCAACAGTAATTGAATGTCCCTTTGTCTGTGCCAAGGACTCAAAACTTTGGCAGAGAAAAAAGTCTTTGCTATTTTAATTGCTGGCATCAGAGGCACCCCTGGGAGGGTTTTGTTTAGGAAAACATCTTGATAAGTCACCCTAGGGCAGTGTGTGAGACTGGTAGGCAAGGGCCCAGAGAACAAAAGAAATGACCACACAGCACTACTTTAGAAAAGGAACAGTCGCTCTGCCTGTGGACAACAGGGAAGGGACCTCTCGGTTTCTGTTTTACTGTAAAGCAAAATGCACCAAAGAGCCAGTGACGTCAAATGACAATTTCATTATGCTCACAAATTCTGTGGGTCAGGAAGTAGGACAGGGCCCAGCAGGGATGCCTCATGATGTCTGGGGTCTCAGCTTGTCACATGAGCCAAATCATTCATCAAACTGTGTCTTCACTGATCCCTTTTCACAGATAGAGATTTGGCTGGTGCTGATGACCAGGACATCTATCACAGAGCATCCTGTGGTAGGGAACTTCCTCTCAGTGTCACAGCTAGAGCTGGGCTCTGACATGTCAGCTCAAGTTTCCAAAACACAGTGTCGTGACCTGTTTTATGTCACCATAACAGAATACCTGAGGCTAGAACATTTATTAAAGATAGATTTGAGCCAGCAAGATGGCTCAGCAGATAAGGGGCTCTGGCTGCTAAACCTGAGTTCAATCCCCAGAACTCATGTGGTAAATGGAGGAGAGGACTGACTTCCGATAATTCTCTGCCTCTCTTTCTGTCTCTCGCTCTCTCTTTCACACACACACACACACACACACACACACACACACACACACGTGCGCGCTAAATAAATAAATAATAAAATGGAGGTTTATCTCTTACCGCCCTGGGGAGAGACTGGGAAACCAAAGATCAAGAGCTCAAATCTCATCAAGAGTTAAATTTGATGAGAGTCTTCCTAATATTTTATCCCACGGCAGAAGGCAGACAGGCAAGAGAACATGAATGAGAGAGGGGAGAGGGAGGGAAGGAGACTATGGAAAGGAAGGTGAAGAGGAAGGAGTCGGGGAGGGAAAGGAAAGGGCTAAACTCATCCTGGGATCAGGACGAGATAAGTAACCCAAACTTTCAACCATGGCACCCGCCACTCACAAGGGCAGTCCCTGTCCTCTCAGGACTGTCACACTACAGTCCTAAGCTTCCAATGCAGACCTCTTGAAGGACGCATCGAAGCCATAGCAGCAGGACTTTAGTAGACAAGGAAGAAGCTGCCATGCCCCAAAGGCCATAGGTAGCAGTCCCTTCCCTTATTCTGTCTATGTGGAGCAGTCCCAGGCTTGGTCAGAGTCATGGGGAGGAGACAAAGAGAGGGTCAGTGATGGAAGAGTGTGGGAGGCAGGGCTGCATTCATGATGAAAGAAAGCGTATTTGGAATAAGGGGGTGGAAGAGAGGCCAAAGAGGAAAAGGAAGAACAGAAAAATAGCCTGCGGGAAGAACAATGCTGGAAGGAAATGGCTGCAAAAATGCCTAGGACAGTGGGGGAGTGGAGTAGAACAGGCCTGGGAGCCAAAAGCTGGTTGTTGATTTCATTTGGCAGCACTAGGCATTGCTGCGGTGTGAACACCGTTTCCTAAACTTGAGTTGAATATCCTGTACACAAAGGCCTCAGGAAGCTCTCTCTCTGTGTGCATGTGTGTGTGTGTGTGTGTGTGTGTGTGTGTGTGTGTGTTACAGAATGTGTATGTCAGAAAAAGATGAAGATGCATGTGTGATTTATTGTAATCTGAAGAAAGACGACATGAAAGCCCTTGAACCTAATGAATTCAACAGAAAGGAAATGAGAATGGTAGGCACAAATCCCTGGGGATTTGTAGAGATGGTGTCTAGGGTGGGGGTGGACATTCACAGAGCTTAGAAAGGGGACTTGGGTCTTCGGACTGGCTTTGGTGACTCAGCAAGCTTTGGATATACACCCACAACAGTCCAGAAACCATGCTTGGTACCGACCAATAAGACCATGATGGACAAGCTTTCCCCTCCTGAATTTGTAATTCAGTGGAAAAGACCGGCAATGGAACAAACCAAGAAGAGTTAAAAACACCAAACAACCAATGACTCCAGAATCTCCGTGTTGGAACCACAGTAGAAATGTGTGTCTGGGTTATGGAGAATATGACAGGAGTAGCTATCGGAGGTCTTGCCTTGGTTTGGGGGTTCAGGCTCTACCATCCCATGATTTTTCCTTTGGTAGGAAGCCCATAGTCTTCCCTGATGCTTGGCACCTTGTTTGACTAGGGCAGGCTGGAAAGATTACAGAGTTATGAACTAGGTCTAGGCCACATCATACACCAGAGTCCCAAGAAGTCCCAGGTCACAGCCCACTGTGCACGTATCTTGGGTATGGAGTCAGTCGGGTTCAGAAACAGAAGGAACATGACAAGTGTAGGAAGGACAATGAGAAAGAATGGAGACAGAGAACCAGTGGGAAAGGTGACTCCTACTGAGGCCAAGGAGGAGGAGAAGATCTTGGGCTAAGAGGAAAGGACAATTAGAAGCCTTCTGCCCAGTGGCTGGGGGAGGGTACTGTGGGGCAGAAAATAATTACATAGTCCACATCTGGTGTGCTTGAGGGGTAGATGCTAGGCCAGTATAGCTGCTGCCTCCCAAGCAAGAAAGGATGTGTTGGGGTGACATTGGAAATGGCCTGGCATCATACAGCACACATTCCTCAGGAGAGACTCTGGGTCTCTTTCAAGTAGATGTGTTCCAGGAGCCTGTTGAAAGACCTCCAGTGACAGGGAGCATGGAGACTAGAACCTGAGTTCTTTCAAATGCTTCAGCTTGATTCCAAGGGACAAGGAGACTGTTCCTGGTGCTTAAGTTAACCAACCAACATTCCAGGCCGTTCCCATAAAAGCCTTGGAGATGGGATGTCGTTAGGCCCTATTGTGTCCATGAAGAAACAGGTAGTCCAAAGGTGGTAGCAATTTGCCTAAGGTCCCTCATGATCTTATCTTAGACAAGTCCAAGTTCCAGTTTCAGACTCAAACAGAGAGGGTAGCCAAGGTTTGCCAGGATCCAAATGCAGAAGGTATCCACAGGGCTCTGTCAAGGAACCAAAACCTTATAGCATAAAGTCCTCCTACCTTGCCACCCCAAGAGTCCCAGGGTGTGTTCTCGAGCCCTAGAGAAAGATGTAAGGAAAAAAATCTGAAGTGCTATGTCTTTAAGCTAAGAAGAAACTAGTGGATCATTAGAACAAAGGATCCATCCGCTGATCATTGCAGAAAGAACTTAGCCCCAAAGATGGCCATTTCCTCACCCCCAGAACCTGGGAGGACTTCGCCTGGCACAGTCAAAGGGACTTGGCATGCATGACTGAGTTGAGCATCTTGAGGTGGAGAATTGATTCCGGAGTTTTGAGGCAGATAGGCCCAAAGTTTACCAACTGCATGGCAGTAGCAACTTAAGGGTAGGAAGGGTGTACTTTCAGCCACAGGCGCAGCCACTCTCAGTGGAAAGGCTTGGTGGAGTTTGTGACACTGAAAGCCCGTCATGAAGGCTCTTCCCCTCCTGGAGCATTAAGAAGCCGAGGGTCAAACTGATACCAGGGTTGGACTCCATCCCTCAATAGCAGCCTTCTAATGCCCCACATCTGCCAGCCCATTTGAAAGGTTCAGTATTTAAACGGTTCAGTATTCTCCCATAATACCATCGCCACCTGGGAAACGAGTGTTCAAAGAGATATTTCACATTTAAACTATAACCGCATTCAACCATCAGCCAAGACAGTGTCTCTGAAACTTTGTGTCCCTGGTGGTTCACGACCCTCAGAGGTCAGGTCTCAGAGGCCATTTTTCCTCCTCTTTTTCTGTTTCTGGCCACAAAAACTGTTCGTAGACACTTGGAGCAGGGTCTGTCCTTGAGGTGCCCTAGAATGCTTGCTGGTGCTCTCAACTTCAAGTCAATGTAAGGAGCGAAGCAGAAGTTCAAGGTGAGGCCCTAGCCCAGTGAAAGGGGAGAGGACAAAGTCACCGTATGTCTTCAGTGGGACATGAGTAACATCCTAACCCCACAATGGGCTCCATAGAACCCAGAAAAGTAGGGCTCCAGGGATGTTATTTCTGGGCCTTTAAGAGTACAAGAGAGTCCAGGAGTTTCCAAAATCCAATGGCAATGTCTAGTTTCCTGACAAGCAGGCCCTATAGACTAAAGGCAGCCTCCGACCCTTGGCCACCTCAGCAAGGCATGGGCCCTAGTCTCCTGCATGCTGTTAGGCAGCTGGCAGGTTGCTGCAAGGCTGGTTAATCAGTAAGGCTGTCGTTTGTCTGGTTTGACCTTTGGGTGACTCACCGCTCCTTAGCTTATTTATGAGCATTTGAGATATCAGCGCTTCATAAAGTGTAATGAATAACCAGGGGCCCGAGGCTTCCACCTGCCTTTATAAACACAGCGGAGAGGTCCCAACTCCCTGGGGACTTTGGGCTGGGGGTATATCTGACTTGCCTGAGAACACATGGTCTTCCTAGTACAGGGTCAGCTGGCCATGGGCCCAAGCCCCATTCTCTTTACTAGTTTTGAGGCCATCATCAAATGACCTCTAAGAGTTACAGAATCCGGCTGGATGGATATACCCCATGTCAGCACAGGGGACAGTGTCAACCAGGAGCACGTGGAAAATGTGTTGGAATGAAAAAGAAAATACATGAGGTAATCTGGGATACCATCTAAGTACCCCAAAAAGAGCATTCCTTCCCATGAGCTCAAGGGTATCCATGCAGGAGATTCAGAGAGACAGGGCCTCTAAAGAAGAGAAGCTGAGGGGCATCACCAAAGTGAAAGGTCAAGTCAATTTGGTACAGATTCATGACTGAACTTGTGCCCTGGCTGATGTCTCTAGCCCTAGAGGTTTACAGAATGCCCCTGGTGGCTGGGTCAGCCTGGGCTCATTTGACTTCCAATGCCGTAATTTCATTGCTATCTTCTTTTCTATCCATGACAGAGAACACAAGCTGACTGTAGATTCTTTGGGTTTATTTCATTGCAGTAGAAGCACTTTGGGCCAGCAAGATGACGCAGCAGGTAAAGGTACTAGATGGCAAAACTGGCAACTGAAGTTTAGTCCCCAGAATCTACAAGGTAGGAGACAGCTAACTCCCACAAACTGCTTTTTGATATCCAGACATGCACCACCCCCATGACAGCCTGGGCATATGAATACACACACACACCATGCACATACACATGCACAAGTATGCATGTGTGTTTGTGCACGTGCATGTGTGCAGGCACACACACAATGCACTCACCAAGTAAATAAATATGTTTAAAAAATACACTTCAGTCATGAATAGTCACAAACTTCTATAATGCCAGCACTCAGGATGCTGGGGAAGAAGGATTACTATGAGTTCATAGCTAGTCCAGGCTACAGAGCTAAACCTTATCTTACAAGAAAAAAAGTTCTTTTAAAAAATGCAACATATAGCCAGGTGATGGTACACGCCTTTAATCCCAAGAAGCAGAGTCAGGCAGATCCCTGAATTCGAGGCCAGTCTGGTCTACAGAGTAAGTTCCAGAACAGCCAAGGCTACACAGAGAAACCCTGTCTCTCTGGGGGTGGAGGGGGAGACCATAAACTAACGTGTTATTTTAGACAACACAGATAATTATAAGTCAGAAAATTACAAACTATGCCTCAGCCACAAAGCAACCATGTTGAGTGTTCTGGAGCGTTCTTTGGAAAGCGTGTGTGTCCGCTTGCACGCACATCCTTGCTGAATCACACAGTCTCACAGGTTTGCCTCCTGTTTCCTCTCATCCTGTTTTAAATGCCATGAAACCTTCAGCCTATAGCCAGTTTAGCCTACCAGCATCCAGAATTTCCTGCCATTTTGATTTGTATTGTCTCTTAAATTTATTCATAGAAACAATCCTATAATGATTTTTTCAATATAAAGATAAAGCATGATCCAAATGGCGTCTTTGGTTTTATTTTTTTCTGGGTGGTATTATTTGTCTCTTTTCTTCCCTGGAGTGTAGGGAGTGGAGGAGAAGGAAGACATTTTTAGAGAAAAGTATAAGGCTAAACTGGCATTTAGAAAATGTGTCTCAGGACCGTCAAGAACAGTGCCCCTCAGTAAGTTTTATAGCTGCAAGGATTCGGTAGACAGCTAAGGTGTGTTGCTAGACCCCTTCAATCAGGAGCCTGTTGTGTCCTCTTAGGGCCCTTTGTGCCCTCTAGAATCAAGGGTACAGACCTCCAGTGAGTGCTGACTCTGGAGTTGCCTTGGCAGTCACTCTTGGACGCCTGCCCCTAGCCCCAGCACAGGCTCTCCCCACACCCCACCCCACCCTATTGGCTCCCCTGAAGGAGATCAGAGCACACAACAGGAATCTGCCTGGCAGCATGAGCAGGCGGTTTCCAGGAGAATCTGGCACAGAACAAAGACTTCTGGGAAAGCCACAGCCCACCTGGCTGGTGCTGGAGGGTGACTTGGCACCCTAGTGATGACCCGAGGATCAGCTTCTTCTTCTCAGTGGGAGGTCAGGACTGTGGGAGCAAAAGATGGAGGCAGGAGAGCAGCCCGCTGGCTCCTGGAGCTTCTGCTAAACCGGAACATCTGTAACGCTGCTTTCTTTGTTTGAGTCAGGGTCTAATGTATCCCAGGCTGGCCCTAGACTCACTAGGTAGCCAACACTGGCCATGATTTCCTGATCCTCCTGACTCCACCCTGAACTCCCAACCCCATCTCTGGGATTACAGGCGAGGTCACTGTGCCCCACCAGGCTGTATTCTTGGCTGACCACAGAAATGAAAGGGGAAACAGAGATTTCCTGCCTCTGGGATCTGGACTGAAGAAAGAAGTAAGGCGTTCTTCATTCTGTGCTACCAAGCTCTTAAGGTCTAGACCACAGAGGCAGGCTGCTAGCAGCCTTGCATTAAGAGGCCCTGAAAGTAAAGCACTTTCCAGCTTCCAGATATGAAGGACGCTTTGCTTCTGTCTGACCTGGAAGTTGAAGCGAAATCAGTACAGCGAGGAGGTGGGCATAGGAGATTCATTAAGGTCCAGCTGCTATAATGTGCCTTGCTATCCTAGGGTTCCTATAACAAACACAGATTTTGTGTCTTAAAACAAGGGCTGGGATATAACTCCAGTGCTAAAGTGTTTTCTTTACAAGCATGAGGAGCTGCGTTCAATTCCCAGAGTCAGTACAAAAGAGCCTGGCATGGGGGTATATACTTGTATTTCAGTGTTAGGGAAGCAAAGAGAGGTGAATCTCTAGGACTTCCAAACAAAGTACGGAGAATTTCTGACACAAGAGATTGACCTCTCAGACACACACATGCATGCATGTATGCACACACATGTATTTATGCATGAATACACACATGCACATATATAAACATACACACATATGCACACATCCATGCACACAAATACACAAGCACATCATGCACACACAGACATATACACACATAGAAACACACAGACACAAATTCCAATGAAACCAAGCCCCGTGTATAGTCTGACAATTCTGTTACAGTAGGTTGGAAAGTGGACTTAGTGGGCTGAAATCATGTGTCACCTGGCTGCGTTCTTTCAAGGCCTCAAAGAGATGTGTATTTCTGCAGGGAGCCATAGGCATAAACACCATTACAAGATGGCGCTTACACCCTTGCAGTTTAGAGGTAAACAATTCCATATTTGGCAATGCTTCTGGGCTGAGCGTCCAGGGGCTTCCCGAATGCACTTTAATCTTGAGGTCCCTAACCAACCCCGAGGACTCTGGTGCCAGCGGGCATATTGCAGCCAATTGAGGTGTGAGCCGTGTCACTTCTCCCTATATAAGCAGCCGCCATTCATACCTTGGGCCCCCTCGCTTTCAGCTCTTCCCTCAACCAAGCATCTCTCCAATAAAGCGTGATCTGAGAAGAATCCTGAGTGGTGGTCGTTCTTTCTCGCTGGTCGGGGAGTTGGCCGCATATTTCCTTGCTTCTTCAAACTTCAAGAGCCTGCCTGCATCTTGAACTTGTGGCCTTTCATCCTCCCTCAGCATCAGCAGTCATCTCTCTGACCCCAGCTCCCAATGCCCCCTTTCCATCTGACTCTCTTGTCGTCTGCTTCTGCACTGTAAGGACCTTCATGACCACCTCAGTCCCATCTGCAAGGTCCCTTTCCATATCTCAGGCTCTGGGGAAGAAAACAGAGAGATCCTTCAAGGACCTTATTCTGCCTCACCGCACTCATATCGGAGCATATATTTTTATTGAGTACCTGCTCTTTTCCAGGTGTGGCACTTCACTCTGAGAGTCTCAGAAACCTCGCAGGTGAATCTTGAGATAAACAGGTGAGATGCAGGGGGTGGAATTCTGTACAGAAAAAAAAAAGAGGAATGAAATGAAGAAAGAGAAAGACTGAAGTAAAGGAGGTTAAAGCGCAAATCAGGCAGACGGCAGACGAGGTTGTGGCAGGGGGTGAGCCTAACTGTCGCTTAGAGTGTGTAGATACTTACACAGTAGTGCTGAGTTAGGGGTGAGTTTCTACGCTAAAATAATCTAAGGAGAAGGGAAGAAAGATGGTCAGCAAGCAAATTATATGCCACAGTAAAGAGGTGAGAGTTTATTTCATAGACCATGGAGGAAAGATGAGGGGACATGGCTAAATTTCTAGCTGACACAAACAGACTAACAAATGAATAGACAGTTCTTAAAGAACTCCTCCCTCTCTTCGACTGAACTCTGGGAGCTCGGCCCTACGCTAGCTGTGGATCTCTGCATCTGCTTCCAGCAGTTGCTGCATGAAGTTTCTGTGATGGCAATTAAGGTAGTCATCAATCTGATTACAGGGGAAGGCTAGTTCAGGTACCCTCTCTACTTTTGCTTAAGGTCTTAGCTGGGGTCATCCTTGTGGATTCCTTGGAGTTTCCCTAGTGCCAGGTTTCTTGCTAGTCCCATGATGGTTTCCTTAATCAAAATATCTCTTTCTTTGCTCTTCCTTTCTGTCCTTCCCCCATCTCAGTCATCCCATTCCCTCATGTTCTTTCACCCCTCCCCCTGGGGACTGACAGTGGGGAAACGGATATAGGCCCTCTGAATGTGGGTGACAGTCGTGTGGCTGGGGCAGTCTGTGGGACCACTGGCCGTGGGACCAGGATTTTTCCCTAGGGCTTGAACTGGCTCTCTGGAGTCCATTCCCATTGGTGGGATACCACGCTTAGCCTAGATATATGGGGGAGGGCCTTGGTCCTGCCTCAAAGTGATGTGCCAGACTTTGTTCACTCCCCACGGGAAGCCTTACCCTCCCTGAGGAGTGGATGGAGGGTGAGGCGAGTGGAAGGTGGGGGAGCAGGAGGAGGGGAGGGAGCAAGAACTGGGACTGGTATGTAAAATGAGAAAAGATTGTTTTAAAAACTAAATAAAAAAGAGAAAGAAAACACATATCAATGAATGCTGAAAAGGATGCTACCTTTATATATGAAGGTTCCTCAAAACACTAAAGTCTAAAGCTCTTCCCAGCTGTGTCACTCGTGAGGACTTATCCAAAGGACTCTGCCTCAACATGTCACAGAGACACTTGCACATCAAAGTTTATTACAGCACTAAGCATAGTGACTAAATTATGGAACTGACTAGAGACTGAATAAAGAAAAAAGAATCACACTCATCATCTATACATTCCAACAACATCTATCTGTTCTTTTATTTAGGCATGCCTACCTGCATCCCACACATTCATTAGCTCGTCTCTCCCCTTTCTTTAATGTAGCATCCAGCTATCTATCCAAGTGCACATTCATCCATTCATCCATCCATTTAACTCTTCATAGATCCGCTCTTTATCATTTGCCTGCCTCCTATCCCTCCACTTGTACATCTATATCATCCATCCTTGCTCTTAACCATTCCCACCTTCATAGTGATGCGAGCAGAAGCAAAAGTACCATGTGGTTTGTCTCCTAAAGGCACAGCACACACAGTTATGTACAGGCTATAGCAGTTGGTAGTTATAATTATTAAATGTGTTATTAATTGTGCTGGTCACATCTTGTTGCGTTGACAAAATACCAAGAGAAAACCAACTAAAAGGAGGAAAGATACATTTAGGCTTATTAGCATGACCTGGGCAGCCAAGGGATTGACTGAGTCCAGGAACAGTGCCAGGCACATACTCTGTACCTTTATATACATATTACATACACCATGATCTACATGCAGGGATCCAGGATAGAAAGCTGAGGGTCCCGTGCCACATCATGAGGAAAGCATGCCTATTCAGCTACCATCGTGAGCCTCTGGGGAGACAAAGGACAGAAAGGACCAGTTCTTACAGACAAGAGGATTCGCATTCCCATCAGACCACGGAGGAGGCAGCCTTGTGAAAGATATGGAAACAACATTAGGAACGGAGAATGGAGAGGTCAAGGACTCAGTAGAGAGCAGGCATAGAGTGTGGGAATGCTGCGCTGTGAGGTATAGTGAGGGCTACCAATAAAGTTTACTTTGGATCAGAGGGTGGAGCTGTCTAGTAGCTGATCAAAATTAGCCATAGAGATTTTGGAGGACTGAGGATATATAGAGAGACACAGGAAGTAGTAGGGTGGAGCTTTAAAAGATTCTGGTGCCTTTTGGATCAAGGAGGAAAGAGAGAGAGGAAGTCACTGATCACTTCTATGATCATTCAGATTCTTACCCTGATATCTGACTCCCAAGTTCTTATGGATAAAGAGTAATTAGATAAATGTTTCAGAGGTAAAGATGAGAAAGCAGATGGCATGGGGCACAGAAAGGTTAACCAGAAAGGTTAGTAAAAGGCATCTGATGTGGGCCTACGGGGGTCCTTGACATGGCTATGCTTATGTCAATGGTACATATTTGCTCAGGTCAGGACCTCATCTACTCCCCAGAGCTCATGATTTCAGAGGTTTTGGTCCTTGGTTGGTTTACTACATTGCTTGTTTGTTTGTTTAAGACTTGTGGCAAGGCAGAATCATTGGGATGGGGGAGGGTGTGTTGTAGCTGAACTGTTCACCATGTGGCAGCCAGGAAGCAGGAAATGCAACAGTGACCCAGTGCTAGTGGGCATCTTCCTCTTTTCAATTTTGTTCCATCTAGTCCCTGGCCAGTAGGCTGGTACTGTCTGTATTCCCGGGGTCCCTCTCTCTTGCTGTTCTGCATGCCAGTCCTCTCAAGAAATGCCCTTTCTGATACATCTTAAAGTATGCCTTATTCATCTTTGGGACATTTCTCAATCAAATCAAGTTGACACCACCCGGGTTTATATATTCACTATAGCAATTTTCATCATTGTGTGAGAACACCTGCTTTTGGGTTGTTTTTAAGTGTGCTGCACATCTCATGTTCATAGAATCTCTTTGTATCACGTGGTCATACTGAGTGGCTGATCTCCACCATATGGGTTTATGTAAATACACACTAGCTTAGTCACACAATGAGGAAGTCCTTAACACCACATCTTTCAGAGCATTGCCCTTACTCTTGAGCGTGCATGACTGTGTGCCATAAAACAAAGACGTTGGGATTTGTCTGGGCTCTTACCTGGTCTAAGGTCAACAAGTGTCTATTAATTTCCCACTGTGTAAGGTGAAAAAGTCTGTGCCCTTCGTCTGCTTCTAGTGTTCTTTCCCACCTCCTGGTTCCTGCAGATTTCACCATTGATTTTTTTTCTCAACACGACCTTGGATAGAACCTGCTCTCTGTTTCACTTCTTTGAATTGCTTCAGTATCTCAATGGGCTCGAAGACACCATCAGCCTATCTCCAGCAGCTCCTCCATCTCCATGTTCAGAGTGCTGACCATTGCTTTGCTGTGCCCTGGAGTAAGATGCAGGAGGAGAAAAGAATATTCCAGATGCTGAAACAGAGGCATGGAGAGTCATCATGCCTTAGGCTGGCTTTCCCTAGAATGGGACATTAAAAGGAGCCTGAGAAGGTTATTTTATTCTGGAAATGACCTAGAGAACAGTAGGACAGGGGAAGGAAAATAGGCAGAGACATAGCCATGTTGGAGACGAAGAGATTACCACTGAGGCTCCACAACCATGCTGGTGGGGGTGATGCAGAATACACAGGATGGGCAGGGAGCTGGGCCTAAACCTACCTACCACCTCCTGCTTCTCCAACCTGGCCCATGTGTGAGCCTTGTGATGATCAGGCTTGACTGTCAGCTTGATAGAATCGCCATGGAAACAAACCTCAATGCACTTCTGTGAGGGAGTTTCTGGGTTAAAAACGCTGAAATGTAGGAAGTTGTGGAAGATCGACCTTAAATGTGCACAACATCATGGGCTAGAGTCTTGATCTGAATAGAAAAGAGAACTGAGCACAGCCTTTCTCTCTTTCTGCTTCCTGCTTCTCTTTCTGCTTCCAGTGTGGCCAGCTGCCTCATGCTCCTGCCACAGTGCCTTTTCTGCCACAACAGACTGTAATGTGAAACTTTGAACCAAACAGACCCACCCTTCCTTCTTTCTTTTCTTCCTCCTAATTTTTGTCAGGTGTTTTGTAGCAGCAAAGAGAGCAATTACTAATACAGACCCCACCAACTCCTGCTCAGGTTGACACGTGGGCTCCAAGCAAAAAACATTTGGTGACAGAGAATAGAAATAGGACAGTGGCCGCGATGTTGGTGACGGGGAATGGAATAGGACAGTGGCCGCGATGTTGGTGACGGGAATGGAATAGGACAGTGGCCGCGATGTTGGTGACGGGGAATGGAATAGGACAGTGGCCGCGATGTTGGTGACGGGGAATGGAATAGGACAGTGGCCGCAATGTTGGTGACAGGGAATGGAATAGGACAGTGGTCGCGATATTGGTGACGGGGAATAGGATAGGACAGCGGCCGTGATGTTGGTGACAGGGAATGGAATAGGACAGTGGCCACGATGTTGGTGACGGGAATGGAATAGGACAGCGGCCGCGATGTCTGCAGGCAGGATGTGAAGGTTTCCCTTAGGGTGCTGTTGTCAGTTCATGGAAACTCTGTGGACCCAAAGGTGTCGTTCATACCTTCCCCAGACCCCATCAGACACTGACAATCCTGGATGTCAGGCTGGAGAGGTTTAGAGTAGGGGGCAAGGGAAAAAGTGCAGGGAGGAGCCCCAAGTGCTGAGTGAGCCTTGCTCGGTGTTTATTTGGGGCCCAACACTGGAGATTGTGGCAAGAGAAGTGCCACAGGGCAAGACTTGGGGATTCTCTTGCTTCACCAGGCCATCATTTTCCAAGATAAATGCTCACATTCTGTGAGACTGAGGACAGCCATAGAGCTTCCTGCCACTTCATCTGGGCGAGCTTCAAAGAGTTGCCTCAGAGACCTGGGGTGTGCGTATTCTTTAGCTAGAACTGTAGTAGCTATCTTGACCACGAGGCTTCTCCACAGGGTGAGCCCAGAGGACAGAACCCTGGGATCCTGGTGAGCCTGCTCCATGATTGTGCCAATCTCTACCACCTGTCTCAGGCTTCTTACAAATGAGAGATACACAGCTTCCTTTCGGTCTAGGTCATTAGTCCTTTGGCGTTTTCTGTCATGTGGAACAATGGAGGTGATAATGAGGAGGTCACCAGAACTGGATACCTGGGTTGGGATATTGGTCTGCTTTGCCCAGCTGAGAGAGACTGAGATTTCCTTTACTCTCCAGTACTCAAGCACTCATTAATCATTGCCTTTACTTCATCAACCTGTGGGAAGAATGAAAAGAGATGATGGAAGCTGTGGCGATTAGAATGAAAATGGTTTGAATGTCTAGTTCCCAGATGGTGGACTATTTAGGAGGGATTTGGAGGTGTGGCCTTATTGGAAGGGATATGGCCTTGTTGAGGAGGCGTGTCACTGGGGGTGAGCTCTGAGGTTTCAAAAACCCATGCCAGGCCCAATCTTGCGCTCTCTCTCTCTCTCTCTTTCTCTCTCTCTCTCTCTCTCTCTCTCTCTCTCTTTCTCTCTCTGCCGCTGCTCCAGCACTGTGTCTGTCAGAATGTTCTCTCCCAGATGGACTAACCCTATGAAGCTGTAAGCAAGCCTCCAATTAAATGTATTCTTTTGTAAGTTTCTTTGATCATGGTGTCTCTTTCACTTAACTAAGACAGAAACAGAGTGTGATCACACAGCTCTTGATCCAGTACAAAGAGTTTGATAAAGGTTAATATGCTCATCAACAGTATTCATTCAGGAGAAGGAACAGAGTTCCTGCTCCACGCTTGACACCGTGTTTGCAAAATATCAGGGGAAGGGCAAAGTCTCTACTTTTACATGGAATGTTGAGGAGCTATAAGCCGACTTATAACAGTCTAGTGGCCTCAGTACCAGGCATTAGATGTGAAGGTTCCAAAGGCACCAAGAGGATGCCACCAACCCTAGAAGGAAAGAGTACAGGTGTCTCCATTCCACTCTCCTCCACGTTATAATCCAAGGTCAAAAGGTGTAATGTAGTTGACTGGTAAAACAAACCTAGAGTCCACCAAGGGGCTGCCTACAAGAAACTCACTTTAGTTTCAGGGCACCCAGACTGGTAAACAAAAGGACCGAACACAGTCTCTGCAGATGGTAATCCAGAGAAAGCAGGAATAGCTATGCTGATCCTACACAAAGTAAATTTGGGTCAAAAACTGTCACAAGATTGGCTGGGCATGAGAGTGCAGTCCTGTGATCCCAGCACTCATGACTTTGACATTGAGGGTCACAGCTGGATGAACCCCTTCTTGTTCAATGGAGAAAGTTGAGGTCTAAAGACTGTACTATTCGGGGGACACACAGACAGCTCAGCAGTTAAGATCACTGGCTACTGGGTAGGTCTCAATACCTCAATACTCAGTACCTGTGGCTCCTCCCAGCACTTCTCTCCATGCCCCCTAATCTAAGCCTCTCCCTCCCTGGGACTGGGCTTCCATTTCCCTTCCCCCAGCCTGATCCCTGTGTAACTCAACCATTTTGGTTACACTGGATTCTTGGCCTTGGCCACCTCTCTTAGTCAGTGGCTCCTCCATTGCTGTCCCTCTTCCCCTCTCCTTTCATGGTCTCGTTTAGTCTGCCAGCCATTTCAGCCTGGGCTCTTCCCTCTGCCTGCTTTCTCCCTTATATCAACGATAAAAGTCTTCCCTATAATTTCAGAATAGTCGTGTTCTCCTCCTTTTATTTCATTTTTTTTTCATTCAGTTACTTTTCCAGTAGACCTGGGTTCATTTCAATTCCCAGCACCCATGTGGCAGCTCACAACCACCTGTAACTCCAGTCCCAAGGGATCTTCTAACATTCTCTTCTGGCTTCTTGTGCACATATGGTGCACAGATGTACATGCAGGCAAAACACCTGTACACATAAAATAAAAATAAAGGAAAAAAATTAAGAGTGTAGTGTTTTGCACAGGATCATTAATAAGTGCATGTCTGAGCAATATATAAAGATAAGAAAGTTCTGGATGACCAAGAAACCAGAGTAACAGTCGTAAGACATCCAAGTTTAGGCAACTATTTAATAAGCAGGTTTGAAGGTCATTAAGGACAGTCCCCCCTCTATAAGTGCCTTTGAACTAGGTTTGCCACCATCACAGGGCAAGGCGGTGATGGATCGAAGCCTGGATCTTCCCGCAGGTATGCTCACTGCTTCTAAGAGCTGCTCCATGGAGGTTTCCCCGGTCAGAAGTACTGGGTAATTGAGGAGCAAGCTGGGGCTGTGGCTAAACGTGTCTTGGTGTTTTGGAAAGGGAACAATAAAAACGAATGTGTGTTATGTAGACTCTTGTTTTGCTCACCAGCTGAGGTTCCCTGGGGCAGAGTTCTTGAGGGTAGGGCTGAGTTGTTGATCCTGGGGAGAAGTTCTTGTTTGGAAGTTCAAGCTGCTGCCCACACACTACGGGAGGGGTTCTAGAGACAGGTCTGGAGTAGAATAAGCCTTCATTCTTCCAGTCTCTGCTCATCACCCTTGGTCCAAGGTCACCTCTATTTTGAAAGCTGTTTGAAGGCTTACTGTAGGGGCTCTGTGGTCTGATAGAAGTCACTTTGTATCCAGGGATCCCCTTTTTCCTGCTGGGCCAGCAGGTTCTTTATCACTCTGCTCTGAAGCTTCTGCATTTGGAATCCAGAAGGAGCCAGGCAGTCCAGAGAATGTGGACCCAGGAGAGACAGTTCTCTGAACACACTCCACACTCCAGGCTTCCCCTATCCTGTGACATGAACAGAAACCCAGAGAGCAGAGATGGCTGTTTAAAAACTTTTCCAGCAGAGAAGGTGTGTCAGCAGAACATGGTTCTCTGCCCCCAGACCTCTGGGAAGAGCTCCAGACTGGAAAAGTTTATCAAATTCCTTTCTTTACCCACCCAGCTTTGAATTTCATGGAAAACAAAAAAAAAAAAAAAAGACAAGCCAAAACAAAGGAGCCTTGCTAGAGTCTGTGAAAAGATTTGAGTGCCTTAGATCTGGGTTTCTGTCCCTGCCAACCTACCAACTGGGTGTGCTTGGGTAAGAATTATCTACAAGCCTCAGTTTCCCCAAGTATGAAAAACAATAGTATAGGATCTTCTGTCTTGCTTAAGGAAGACATGTCAATCTTGAGGAAAAGCGGCCTGAGTCTTGGTGTGGAGCAAGTAGTCAGTGTAGCAAGGCGGTGGCTGTTGTGGGCTGTATCATTTATCCTTCCTCATTCCCAGCCACATAGTTGTTATCTGGATTTTTTCTAGCCTCCTTGGGTTTTCAGTCCTTGTAACCTCCGTCCAGTGGATTCAGAACAGATACAGAACTAAGAAGACAGAGTTTATTGCAGAATGGTATGTAACACTCTCAAGGATGAACTTGGGCAATGGTGGAAGGAAAGAAACACTGTGGAGAAAAACGCTCTTTAGGGATAATAATCTTAGGGGTACTATGGTACTATGTCCTACCCTTGGATGAAGGCATCTGATAAGTTTTTGACAGCCTGTAGACTCAAGCCTTGAAGGCAAAAAAGGTAAAGAAAGGGCTGTAATAACTTTGTCACTGTCTTACCTGATGGTGCTGATGTTCCAAGCCCTGCACATCTATAAATCCAGCAGCTTAAAGAGCTCATTGGGTCTCTTTGAAAAGTAAGTTCTAGTCCAGGAAAGTGGACATGGTCACATGATAGGAGTCAGTGATAGGGTGAGGACTGCCCCATTCCACATGATACAATGATGTCTCTTTGCTAGGGCCTACCACTTGACCTCTCTTTCTTCAGGTCCTTAAAATAGGCAAATTCTCCTCCAGGGAATACAAAGCTCCTTTGATCCTCCTGGGACATCCATTAATCCCATCAGTTGAGAATGAGACTACTACAATTTTTGAGCCAAATTTGAAGCAAATTATAATTAAATACTGACCAGGGTGATAGACTCCGGCCAGGACCATTCCAGGGTTCCCAGGAAATAGCTACCAGTCACATTTTTAGAGAGTATTAAAAAAGGCAAAACTACAAGGCCACCATATTTCCCATCAGGGGTCCAATCAGGGGTAAGCATATATCCTGATGTACTTACTGCCTGTGTATCCTATCCAATCAGGGGCAAGCTTACATCCTGACATACTTTCTACCTATGTACCTTCCACCTACATGTGATCAAGCACATCCAGTGTAGCTGAGTCCAACAATCTTGTTTAGGGGACAGAAAACATCTAGCTTGTTGTCTCCCATAAACAATAGCCCCCAGCATTTCAGGAAGTATCTGTTCTTGGGCAAGAGACTTAGAGGTTAGAGGCATTTTTGTCTTATGGATCTCTTAGGCACAGTAATTAAAATAAAACATAACATTGTTCTCATACATCCTGTCTCCTCTGCTGTCCACGGGAATGTGGGCAGCTGCAACAAAGATCTCCCATTGTCATTGAGAGGGCACAGTTAGCCAAAGGAGTTGACAAAAGAGAACTCAGCCACTCTTTGAGCTGTGCTAGCTGGTTTTGATCAACTTGACACAAATCCAGGCATGTCTAGGAAGAAAGATTCTTAACTGAGAAAATACCTCAGTAAGGTTAGTCTATAGGTGAGTCTGTAGGGTGCTGTCTTGATTAATGATTGATGTGGGAGGGCCCTGGGCAGGTGGTCCTGGCTAATATAAGAAAGCAGCCTGAGCCAGCCAGGAGGAACAAGCCAGTACGCAGTATTCCTCCATAGCTTCTACTTTAGTTTCTGCCTTCAGGTTCCTACCTCGAGCTCCTGCCCTGATTGTTCTCAGTGATTGATTGTGACCTGAGAGTTGTAAGAAAAAAATAAATGTTGGGGGAGGTCACTAGTTAGTTCCCGGCCGCTTAGCCCCAAAATAATCACACAGAAACAGTATTAATTAAATCACTGCTTGGCCCATTAGCTCTAGCTTCTCATTGGCTAACTTTTACATATTAATTTAACCCATTTCTAGTAATCTGTGTACAGCCACGTGGCTGTGGCTTACTGGGTATAGTCCCCAGCATCTGTCTCCAGGGATTCCATGGCTTCTTCCTGACTCTGCCTTCCTTTCTCCCAGCATTCAGCTTAGTTTTCCCCCTGCCTACCTATATTCTGTCCTGTGCAGGCCCAAAGCAATCCTTTATTAACAAATGGCATAGAGAGGGAAATCTCACATCAAATAAACATTTTCTCCTCCAAGTTGTTTTTCGCCATAGGGTTTTATCACAGCAATAGGAAAAAAAAAAAAGAACTCAGACAACCATGAAGCTCTCAAAGGTAATAGATTCTATTTCTCCAACTAGTTGGATGGGACGCAGGTGAGTACACAGAGTTAGTCAGTGGAACCAGAGTCACAGGGCTCCTCTTCAAAGATCTCTGGGAGTTGAGAAAGGCCTTTGACCTGATATGGTTTGGTGGATTTTCCAGACCTGTCATTTGGAAATAGCATCTTTGCTGGTTTAATTAATGGCCACAAGATGAGTCCTTCTGGGCTTACTGAACTCTTAGTAGAATAATGAGAAGACACAGGTCGAGTGTCATATGAAGATGGAGGCAGTGGTCCGAGGAGTGTGCCTAACTGTGCACGGAAGGCTATCAGCAGTCAGGGACAAGAGAGCAGATGTGCCTCAGAGCCAGTCTGGATATCTTAGGCTCTTACCTCCGTGGCTGGGAGAGAATATGCTTCTGTCACTGGGGCAGCTATTATGTAATAACCTCTGATGCTATCACAGGTTCTTTTCAGAACTGTGGTTTTAAACATATACTGCTTTCCTGCTAAAGGAAACTGTCAGAAATCAGTACCACCCCATTCCCTCTTAAAGTCTTCTTCAGAACCCTCCCCAGGCCCTTGTAGAGACCTTGGTCTTTCCATTGTACCTGCTAAACCTGAGATACAGAGGAGTTGTGTGTGTGTAGTAGTAATAGTTAATAGTAGTATGGGTATGATCAATGCTACACGTGATACATGTGGGAGATATGTGTGGTATGCATGTCTATGGAGTCATGTATGTGGCATGACATGATATGGTATATATTATGATGTAATTTGTGTGTGATTCATATGGTGCTTGTGTATTTGTGGATGCATGGAGTGTATGATATGTGTAAAATATGGTGTGCATGTTTGGCGTAATATATGCCATATGTATAATATGACAAGAAAATGCAGTATGGGGTATATTGTGGAGTGGCACAGTGTTTATGGTATCTGAGTGCAATGCATGTTTGCTATGGAATGTATCTAGTATAAATCATGGGAGTGTGGGAAACTTGATGTGTGTGTGTGTGTGTGTGTGTTATCTTAAGCCCCTCTCACAGCTCCAAGACCCATTGTCTGACTCCCTCCCTTCTTATATCCTCATCCTGGAAGGATCATCTCCCATTTCCTGTCATGCTGGCTTCCTCTCACTTTCTCCAGTGAGCTCAGGCCTTGCATCCTCTATGAACCACTAAGCCAACAGCCTAGACAAGCCAACACAGGCAGTCTGAGCCTCTTGGGCTAAGTTCCCCTTACCTGCTAACAGGCTTATAGGAAGGAAGAACTAAGACTTAAGCCAAGACCTGTGAGGGCTAAATTATGTTTTAAATTTAAATTAGTGTGCTGAAGAGAGCTATAAAGCAAAAATGCCTCTGACCTGTACGCACCACTTAACTAAGGACAGTTAACTTCCTGGAATGCTGAGGGCTGTTGTTCACGCGAGATAACAAACCATGTATTTTCACTCCTGTAAACAAGGTTGTTTGCCCCAACTGCACAGGATTTGCCTGATCACATACATGGAAGGTGTGTAGGCAGGAAATGCTTCATGATGTATGCTTGCCTAGGATTGGACAAAGGAAGGGAGCACATAGCCTGATGGGTTGTGCCTTTTATAAGCACCAGACAAATGTAATTAGTGGCCATTCGCTGGGACTCTCAGGTATTGACCTGGCCAGTGTCCATCGTCCTGGCCAGTATTTAATAAAGCTTGCTTCAAATTTGGCTCAAAAATTGTGGTAGTGGTCTCATTCTCATGCAGTGGGATTAACAGCTCCCACTGTTGTTCCCTGGAGTCTGACCGGCCTAGCTTTTGTCTGTCCCTGCAGCTTAGCCTACATTTCCTGTCCTTCTCTGACCTGACCTGAGTGTCTAAAGGCAAGCATCTCATCATACATACCTCTGAGTCTCTGAGGCTTTCAGGCCTGACCAGGATTCATTAAGATACCTTCTACCCCGCCCCCAATCTGGCCTCCAGCTTTGGAGAGGAAGAGAGAGGAGTTAGCTACATACACCATATTGTAAACATTGCGGGGAAGTCACACTTCCCTTTATGAAGTCCCATAATGCCAGAACCAAGTCTCAGAATCTGTGTTTATGCCAGGAAGGCAAAAGCTTACCTTCCCTGTTCCCTCTGAAAATATGAAGCTTCTTGGGCCCCACCTTGCTAGGCTGTGGAGCCCCACAGATGCCTCGTAAGCCCTAACACCTCTCATAACTCCAAGGTCTCATATCCTCCAGCCCACAGCCTCATCGTCGGAGGATCTCCCACTTCTTTCTGCCACACTGGCCTCCTCTCACTTCCTCTAGTGAGCCAGGTCTTGCCCATTTTAGAGCTCTTCTCGTGCCAGTACCTCCCCAGAATGCTGTTCTTGTTCCCACGTGGCTGAGACCTTCCTTCTACCTTCCCGTCTTGGCTTAAATGTTTCCTCCAGAAACCTGGCCTTGAGCCAGTGACAGAGCTGCACAGTCACCCAAGTCCTAGTCTTTTCCTCCACTGTATCGATCACAATTTGAATACGTATTTGTTTGCTCATTGACCTTCTAGGGCTTTTTGCCTTCATGAGGATGTGAGCTGAAAGTGACGAGAATTTTCCTTTTCGACCTCCACGGCCAGTAAGTGTGTGGTGTGTGGCATAGGGCCAGGGTCTGCATCAGTCAGGACATAATAAGTTCTGTGGATGTGACAAGTGCCCTCAGATCTCAGAGATGTAAAACAATAAAGGATTCCTTGTTATGTTCTTCCTGGAAATTTGGGGGTATTGCATTTTACTAGGAAACTGGGGTCTCCTCTCAGGGTTCTCAGTCTCTAAGGGAGGACTCAGAAAAGGCTTGGGTACTATTTTATTAGAGGTTAAACAAACAAACAAACAAAAAACAGCAAAACAGGCCAGCTGCACACCCCAGAAGCCACCCAGAGGAGAAATATGGGATTTGAGAAAGCTAGCAAGTTTTTTAAGTTAAGCATTGAGGCTTGGCTAGTAGCCCCATAGCAAAAAGGAGGTAGCCTCAGATAAACAGGGAAAAAAATGAATCCCAGAGAAAGCATACTTAGGCTCTGGCCAGGAAAAGAAAGGAAGAGATAGAAAAGAAGAAAAAAAAAGAGAGGTTGCATCTTCCTGAGTTATGACTCAGATAGGTAAGCAGACCCAGCAGGTAAGCAGCCGTGAGCAGCTCCATAGCAGCTGCACCAAAGCAGGGCTTATGGGAAGGAAATGTCTATCATATCATTAAAACCGTAATTATTCTTTGCTTCTCATTAGCGTGGTGCTAGTTAAATCTGCCTTCCCCAGGCATGGTCTCTTAGACAGATGATTGACAGCCTAGCTGCATAAACTCTTATGTTTGCATAGCTTGGAGTATTACACATTCGCCAAAGATCCAAAACAGATTTCTTTTATTTTTTTTTTCTTTTTTCTAGACAGCGTTTCTCTGTAGCTTTGGAGCCTGTCCTGGAACTAGCTTTTGTAGACCAGCCTGGCCTCGAACTCACCTGCCTCTGCCTCCCGAGTGCTGTGTGCCAACCACCACCCGACTCCAGATTCCATTTTTTTGACCAGAAGAAAACAGCTTTTCATTAATGGTTTCCAATGCCTCGTGTACAACATGTGTAAGGGGGGGATGGGGTGGGAGGGTACAGATTTTGAATGTCATAGTCACTTGGGGTCTCAGGCTGGTAGAGACCCCCTTTGTGGCCCTGTTCTCCATAGTCAACAGAAGAAAACATGGCGAATCACACCCAGGGTCTCACCCAAAAGTTGCAGGTGTCATCTTGTTGACTAAAGCATTTCTTAACTAAAGCATGCCTAGGAGAACCAGAAAGAAATGGAAACAAAGTCTTTAGAAGCAGCTCCAAGATGAAGTGCAAAAATAGCCACCTCTGTCTGTTACCCTGCATCCAGGCCCTTTGGCGTGCAGTTTTTTAGTTGTCAATCAAGAGATGAAAGGTACTCTCCCTGCCTAGAGTCCTGTTACTTGTGAGGTCAAAAGGATGTATAGAGTGAGTCTGTGAAGCTGGAAACAGAGGGCTCTGGGACTTTGAACTGTTCAGCATCCACTCGTTCCCTCAGGGCCTGTCCAACAAGAACCTGGACTAGTCTACTGAGGAAAGATTCAAAGGTGAGCCCAGTCATCCTGACACCCCTACCGGATGAGTGTCATGAGCACATTCAGTCAGAAACAAACAGCATAGTCGTGTCTTTCCACAAGGTCAGAGTTTATTTGAACTATGTTAAGTTCATAAGGTCCAGTGGTTTTCAGTATTAGTTCCTCTTCATTGCTGTGATAAAACACCGTGATTAAAAGAAACTTCTAGGATGAAGAATATATTTTAGTTTATGGTTCCAGAGAGAGGGTTCGTAACTGAAGGTGGGAGGCGTGGCAGGAGACAGCCTAATAAGGGAGCTGGGAGATCACATCTCCAATCACAAACAGAAAGCAGAAGAAAAAGAGAAAAGGGTACTTAGAATTTTGCTGGGTGGTGGTGGCAGCACACGCCTTTAATCCCAGCATTCAGGAGGCAGAGGTAAGGTGATCTCTGTGAGTTCAAGGACAACCAGGGCTACACAATGAGTTCTAGGACAGCCAGGGCCACACAGAGAAACTGTCCCAAGAAAAAAACAAAAACAAAACAAGCAAGCAAGAAAGGTACAAACAGGAAGCAGAGAAAGAACTAGAAGTGGGGCGGAGCTATAAGCTCTCAAAGTCTGTTCCACAGTGACATGCTTCCTGAAGTGGCAGTTACATTCCCTAGAAGTGCATAAGCTCCCCACACAGGGCCACCAACTGCGGACCAGTGTTCAAATATGTGAGCCCGTAGGGGACATTTTCCATTCAAGCCACCACAGTTGTCTCCTTCCGCAGTGTCAGAGTTGATTGACTAACAGTAAATTCACAAGGTGCTGAAGTTTCAGTGACAGCAATTTGCTAGATCACCCCACCTACCTTGGTGATCTGGCCAAGATGATTGCAAATCCTTTGATTCCAATCTTAATTACTAATACCAACTCTCACATCTTACAGCACATAAATCTTTCATGTGTATTTATACATATATGTAGACACATTCATATTCGCGATTTACAAAATAAATACAAGTTTAAGAACCTATAGCAGAATTCAAAAAGCCTCAGGAGTACTGATAAGAATCTATAATGGTAAGATTAGCACTGAGAGAGAGCTATACTGAGACCCAGATCAGTTAGTGGATGGAAAGCAGACAATCAGGCAGGCTGAATCAACAACAGGGCCCACGCTGAAGCTCCAGGCACAGACACACAGGTGTTCTTTGTTTGTCAGTCCTTAATACACACCAGGTATCAGGTCAGGAGCACTGTGCTGTCCTGGGGTTGTTAGGTATCTACCATTTTATGGGACTCAAGCAAGGAAGTTCCACGCTTTCTTTGGTCTGCTGTGTCTGAGAAGTTCTCAGCCCTGGTTTTCCTGTTAGGGTTTTAATATGCTCAAATGTCCTTACACTCTCAATTTGCCCTGATAAATTTACAGAGTGGCTCCTGTCTACTCTCAGGAGAGAGGCATTTATCAGTCTGGGCTGCATGAGTAGTGCTGGGCAGGTGGTGATGTCTGTGCCACGCCGCCAGGGGCACCAGTCTTCCTCCTCCTTCACAATGGAGGCAAAAGCTGCTTCTAAGAGTCTCCTAGGGCAAGCCACATCCTGAAAATCCAGTTTTATGGAGTAACAGAGCAGGACATAGCCTGCTCCCAACAAGTAGTACTCTTCCATATCTTCTACTGATGGAACAGAAAACACAACCAAGATCACTCAAGCCTGACTCGATGTCCACCACCACCCACTGATCCATGGACTTATGGACCATGTCCAGTGTCTATGGGTTCAGGCCACTGGGGTTTGGAGTGGTTCCACAGAAACAACACACACTATGAACCTTACTGAAAATATGGACCTCAGAATCTATTTTGTTTCTGTTCCTTGAGCTGGGTTTTTTCCCCCTATAGACTTCACTGGTTATTTTGTTCTTGGATAACGAGTCAGTTTGAATGTGAAATGTCCCTCACAAGCTTGTATAACTAAACACCAGTACCCAGCTGATGGTACTGCGAAGCTGTGAAACCCTTCAGAGGTGACAGCCACCGGGTTGGGAAGCCCTAAAATTTATACTCCGGCTCCACTTCTTGTCCCATGTACCATTTCTGCTTCCTGTAGCACTCAGTGTGAGCACGAGGCCAGTACAAGGTAGCAACAGCTTCTTGCCATCCTTGCTCCATCTAGGTCAGGATGGGTCCCAGAAACTGGCACTCTCATTCCAATATGTAACACATTTACTTCAAGGTGAGAAGGCTTAACCCGAAGACCTAGATTCATTCCAACTCCCACCACATACTCAAACTGGCCCTGAGCTAAGTCCCTTCCCCTTGGTGCCTTGGTTTTTCCCAGATGAAAAATGTGGTTCAGATTTGAGGTTCTATGATGGTTCTGCCAACCCTGAAGGGGGTGTCTTCCAAATTGTTCCCTATGGGCTGACATCCCCTAAAGGAGGGTTTTGCTGTTGTTGTTAGATAAGGCCCTTTAAAGACCCCACAATCAGTTAGCTTGAACTAGAAACTGTGTCCCCACCCAGAATTGGCACTGTGGCTCCTGAAAGTCAACACAGGAGAAGGAGATTTCCATTGTATGTGCTTTATCTGTGAATTACGACCTCACAGCCAACCAGACTTCACTAATACTCAAACAAGCCTTGGAGTATGGTCTGGGTCTGGATCCTTGGAATGATGCAGAGATGGTCACTCGGTTCTCAGGTTTCCAGACCCTTTGGGGACACTGCAGAAAATAAGGGAGATTAACCCTGGGGTTAAAATTATATCCCTGGGCTGGGAAGATAATTAAGTCAGTAAAGAGCTTGCTCTGCAACCAAAAAGACCTGAGTCTGATCCCCAGCACCCACTTATAAAATCAAGGCATGGCAGTGCACACCTGTTACCCTAGTCCTGGGGAGGTGGAGACAGGAGGATTCTGGGACTTGCTGACCAACCAATTTAGCTGAATTTGAGCTTCAGATTCAGATTCAGTGAGAGGTTCTCTCCCAAAAAGTAAGGAGGAGAGCTATTTAGGAAGGCACATGATGGTAACCTCTGGCCTCCACAAGACATACACAGACACCTACACACACACACACAACACACACACACTACACATATGCACATACATACAAACACACCAAACCACACACACACACACACACACACACACCCTTACTCTGATCTCGCGTCCACCCTCATGCCTTATTTCAGTTGTGGTATTTTTCAGTTCTAAATTCCCAGTTATTCCTTTCCTGTATATTCTGTCTCATCATGAAATTACTGCTTTGAAAGGCTCTCTGTTGTTTTGTTTGCTTCCAATGTGTTTGTAGCTTCTTGTTAAAACTTGTTTAAAACTTTGTCTTGTGTGTGTGTGTGTGTGTGTGTGTGTGTGTGTGTGCGTGTTAATGTGTGGGAGTAAGGATGTGTATGTGCCACTGCCCAAATGCTGAGACACAGACATCAGAAAAAAAATCTTAGGTGTGGGTCCTTGCCTTCCATCGTGTTTGGGACAGGCTTTTATTATCTTTGTGGGAATGATGGGATCACAGACACATGTTATCAAGCCCAAGCTCAGCTTTACATGAATTCCAAAACTCTGAACCCAGGCCTCCACCCTTGCGTGGCAAGTGCTTTATCCACTGACCCATCTCTGAAGCCCTGGTGACACTTTTCTATTTTTTTTTTACTTTTTATCATTGCTATTTTAAAATCTTTGCTAGAGAATTCTGATGCCTCCACTGCTGACAAGAGCATCTGTTGATTATCTGTTATTGATGAGTGTAAACGCTTCCTGGATGTTAACGAGTGATTAAGAACTCTGAGCATTCTCACATTGTTAGACTCTGGGTGACACTGAAAACTTCTGGTTTGACTGACATTTCCTCATTTTCCTCCACTGTGTGACAATGGCTTATTACTGCTGGAGTGGAGGCTGAACTCTCAGCCTCCAGCCCACAGGTACCCTGGGCCTCCCAAACTCTTTTGATCTCATCATGCTCCCTGGGGGAGAGGAGCTAGGGACAGTGGTTGCTCCGGTTTGGAACTTGGAACTAGGGTCAAGAGAGCTGTGCTACCTGCTCAAGCATAGAGTGGTGATGTCACATGATAGGGGCTGGAACTGTGTCAGTGTGACTCAGAGTGCTGACTCTGAACCATTTTGCTCAGCAGCTTCTCCCTGGCAGCTATGACCATATTTCATCCATCTCTGAGTCCCAGGGCCTAGGGGCTCAGAAGGAGGAATAAATAATCTACATTTCAGGCCACTGGGGATGCAGGTGGAGAATCCGAGCAGCACATGCACTAGTGGCAGAGGAGATGATACCTTTCACTAAGCTGGACCAGGGCCAGATGTGAAGGTATGCTCAGTCTACCTGGCCCTGGGCACATCACTCCACCTCTCTCAGCCTCAGTTTACCTATATGAAAACTGATATCTGAGGATAAGCGAGATGCCACGTGTTGCTACTTGCCTACTCTATACCTTCAACATGTCTCCTTCCTTTCACATCTACGGGCGTGAAGCCTAGGTGAGTTTGAGGACCAAGAGCTCACTGGAGGATGGAGGGATGATGGCTTACCAGAGAGCTGGGACTCATCGTAACAGGATGAAGTTTGGGGTTAGAGCAAAGGAAGACATGGGCAGATGCCATAGAATGGCTTCAGAGCACCAGGGACAAACAAAGTGCAGGGAAGGCCCTGAGGTGTTCTTCCAGCTCTTGGAATCTTATAGTACTCACACTTCAGTTTCTAAGTTCACTACAAGGACTCTGCAGCCTGGAAGGGGGTCTCCTGTAGGAATGGAGGGGATTTGGGCTCACTATTCTGGGACACAGAAGAGGAGAGTGGGTGGAAACCATCTCATCCTTTCATTACCCAGGACACAAAAGTGCTGTGCGTAAGTTATGGGTTTGATGTCCCTACAAGACGAAGCTCACAGCTGGGACAGGCTATAGAGACTACCGAGACAGGGGACAGACACCATGTACTGCCTGAACAGTCCATGCACATGGCCACCATACAGCTGGCTTTCATAACAGGACAGTGAAGACCGCTGCTGACTCATAGGGGCTGCCTCTGTGGAATATTTCGGGGCCTGCATCTTTGTGATCAAGACTTACAGTTAGACAAATGACCATCAGCACTTGCTTCTGTGGAAGACAAGCAATTGGGAAGATGAAACAGCGAGTAGAATATATGTACCTAAAGCCACCTAGGGCCTGGAGAGACTGCTCAGTGATTAAGAGTCAATACTGCTCTTACAGAGGCTTCGAATTCAGTTCCCAAGCGTCTGTGTCCGGTGGCTCACAGCCCTCCATAACTCCTGGGAGATCTGACACTTCTGGATTACACAGGCACTTGGACTCATTGAACACACACACACAATTTAAAATATAAAAAGTATAATAAACTAAAAAAAAAATTAAAACATGCTTTGGTTTTCAGATCCTGTTGTCTCAGCCAGTTTCCACTGTGTGTCTAGGGCCCTGTGAGGTGCACCGACCTCACTATGCCTCAACTTCCGTGGCTGCCTCTCCCAGTCTCATCTCACTACTTCCTGGACCCAGCATCAAGGACTGTGCACGCTGAATCCCTTCCACCACAAGTTGTCCCACACTAGGGCGGACCCTTCTGATCTCAATAGCCCCATGGGGTGACACAAGAGCTACACTTTAAAGGGGAAGGGCTCTGGTGGCACTGCTACTATGTGCCTACCATATACCTACTATGTGTTATAGAAGAACTACTAACCCAATGCCAGGCCTCTCTTTTGTAGCTAGGTCCTCCTACAAAGGATTGAATTTCCTGAATTCTCTCCCCGCCCCACTGACTCTCATACATAATGTCAATTCTTATGCTTGATACATATACATAATACTTATGTCAATAAGGCAAAGTCCTAGCTCTATATCAGATGGAAATCCACAGACATACAAGTGACTGTTACAGTGGTAAGTGGTGATAAGGTACTAAGGAAAGGTTCAAAGTGTGACAGAGGACCTGGAAGGGGAGAAGAGGGAATGTGTATGGAAGGAAGTTCCCTGGGTGGGGAAGGATTAATTCAGGCTGGACATTTTCAGGGCAAGAAGCTGAATGGAGAGGAGCAGCGGGAGGGGGGAGCATAGACATGAGACACAGGAGAGAGTAGGCAGATTGTGATTTGGAATCAAAAAGACTTACTTGACTGAACTTGTCTATTTTTGTTGCTTTTCAACCACATGTCATAAAAAGCCACAGAAGGGTTCGAGAGGAACTGGGGAGATGGCTCGGTCAGCAAAGGCTTTCCCTTGATAGCATGAAGTCCTGACTTTGATCTTTAGGACCCATATTAACAAACAAATGAACAAACAGAACATAGATGTAGTGCCCTGTGCTTGTAGTCCTAGCACTGAACAGGAGGAGACAGATGGATCCCAAGGGATCACTGGGCAGGAAGCTAGTCTAGTCTACAAGGTGAACTCTAGGCCAGTGGGAGATCCTGTCTTTTAAAACAACATAAGTAGAGTCTGAGAAACAACAGCTAAGATACACACACACACACACACACACACACACACACATACACACACACACACACACACACGGGGGTAGGGGCCGGCTTAGAGCAGGATAGTGATTGCTCTTTGCTGCAGTTAGAAACCTTCCAGAGGATGGATTTTCAGTGAGAGAGGCCAGAGGAAGAGAGGAGAGGTCCAGTTGATTTTTGAAGCAGTCTAGACATGTAGGGAGGTTGGGGTGTCTGGCTGGCTGAGGTGTAAAGATCTAGAGTAGGGAGAGATTGGTTGGTCTTGGAAGTTATGCACCAAAGAAAAGACATGTGACCAAGCCACTAGAGCCATTGGAGAGGGAACCAACCTCCAATGCATGTGCATATCCATGCACGCACATGCGCGCACACACACACACACACACACACACACACACACACGCACACACACACACACGCCTAGCACATGAACCAACCTCCAAAGCATGTTGGTATCCATACACACACACACACACACACACACACGCCTAGCACATGAACGCGAACCTCCAATGCATGTGTGTATCCATGCACACATACATGCACACACACACACCTAGCACATGCACTGCTGGTCCTCATACTTATAATTTATAGAGAAAGAAAACATTTTATTCACTAAACCATCTGCCCAGCCTGGTTCTCTATTATTTTTATTCTTTGTTTGATATATTTCTGCATTCTATCTGCCTCTCCTTTTACCATTCTCCTTTCTCCATCCTTGCCTTCAGTCTCCTGGGCTTTGTCTCTTTGAGCCCTTAAGAAATAGAGGCCAGATACCCCTATAATCAACTCTAACAGCAACAACAATTATCTCTTGGTGATAACTTGCCACAGGCAAGCCCACACTACAGCCTGTGAGTCCCAGAATAGCTTTGAGTGAGGTTCAATACAAGGCTTAATAAAAAGCATTGCGAGATTTGTTTGTGATCTCCTTTTCCCCTTTGGTAATTCAATCACATTGTTCTTGAGCATGAAGTGTGCAGCTGATATCATGTTATGATGTCAAGAGGCTGGACACGCTGATGTGGAAAAGATTTCTGCCAAGTGCTTACATCATTCGGACACCTGATCATCACAGCAGGGGTGAGTGGGCGGGATGCACACAAACAGAGGAAGCAGAGCTTCCCTGGCTTGCTATGGTGATGTTTGTCTTTAAAGAATCTATTTTAGCAAACACGACACCTCACCTTCCACTTGAATCTGATTAGTGTCTTGTGTTGCCAAACCATGGTGGGAGGAAAGGCTAAATTTATAAGGTAAATCCATCATTTCTCATCATTCTGGAGACTGGGAAGTCCCAGGTCAAGGAGTTGACCTTGGCTAAGACCATGTTGGTGAGTCAGCCCACAGTGGGAGACAGAAGGGTAAGGAAGAGGCAAGGAGCCCAAATCACTTTTATAACAAACTCACCAGTGCCAACAATGTGGATCCACTCACAAGGACAGGGCCCTCGAGACAGAGTCCCATTTTAGCTCCAACCTCAGCACCACTACCTTGAATAAAATGTATCCAGCAGATGAATTGGGGGGGGCACATATTCAAACCACATCATTATATGTTATAAAACTATAAAAGGCTGCCAACATGCAGTAATGAAAAGTCATTTAAATTCTGCAGCATACTCCAGCCCGTGTCAGTCATCATAGCTGGCATGTGGAGCAAGCGAGGAGTTGTATTTATGTGGTCCCATATGGGAACAAGTGCTGTGCCAGCGGGGAAGCAGAACACTCCCCATCCCTCAACACAGAGCTACCCACTCACTTGGATTTGAATTAATTACTACACTATAGCTATGAGCATCTTCACAAACATGCCAGGCTTGGGAGACCTCACAGTGGTACTCCATGTGTACTCTGTGAATACTGAGACTACCCTAGAGTTACAAGAGAGCAAGGTCACCCCTACCCAGAGGCAGGCAGAGGGCAGCACCCATTACCTTTTCTCTCCTGCTCTTTTTGAGCCTGGTTCTTTCCATGTCTACAACCTCTTCTAAACCCCTCCTGACCCCTGGAGGCAGATGCTACTGCTCTCTTATAGCATAGAATCTCCATAGCAAGAATAGGTAACTTCAATGGTGACTTTAACATATGCCCCCCAATCCTTTGATCCTCCTTCTATTGAAAGATGGATTCTCACACCCCCGCCCCTTCACCCCACCCCATATGAATATGAGAAGCTCTTGGTGACATTGGCAGAAAAAATGTTGTCCAAGTCATGATGTTAGAGGCAACATGGCTTCCTCCCACTCTTTCTTTGAATTATACATTCTAGATACAATGGTTAACTGATTGTGATCTTAACAGCATCTAGATTCACTTTGGAGACAAACCTCTGGGCATGTCTCTGGGGGAGTTTCTAGATAGATGGGAAGGACCATCTTAACTGGGGTGGCATCATTCTCTAGGATGGGGTACTGAACTGAATAAAAGGGAGAATGTGAACTGAGCACCAGCGTTCACCTCTCTTGGTTTCCTGACTGTAAGTACAACATGATCAGCTGCTTCACACTCTGGCCACTGTGACTAATCCACGTCAATGGACTGTACCTTCAAGCTGTGAGAGAAAACACACCCACCCTTCAGGTGCTTTGGCAAGGTATCTGATCACAGGAATGAAAAAGAGTAAGCAATGCACTAGGGAGGGCCAGCTGCCACAGTGGGGCCTCTTCTGCAGCACCATACAGTGTTTCAAGGCAATGAAAGGAGGCTTCATCAACAATCATGAAGACAAATCATTCAGCGAGCCTCATCTGAGCCTCTCGGTGATGACGGCCCCAGCCACCATCAAGATTGCAACTCCCTCTGTTAGGTGGAGACTGTGCTTTTGTTTCCTGGCCACCCAGACCCAAAATAATCACACAGAAATTATATTAATTGCAATACTATTTAGCCAATAGCTTATACATATTTCTAGCTAGCTCTTACATCTTAAATTAACCCATCTCTATCATTTTATATTTTACCACGAGGCTCATGGTTTAATCATGCCAGCAACACAGGCGTCTTTCTCCCCGGGAGTCTACATGGCATCTCACTGATTCCTCCTATTCTCTCTATAAGTCAGATTTCTAGCCTGACTACATTGTGCCCTGCTATAGGCCCAAAGCAGATTCTTTATGAACCAATGGTGATAAAAACATATTAACAGCATACAGAGGGGACTCCCACATCATCCCTTAATTTTGTTTACTAGGATATCAGAAGAGGAATTGAGTGAAATTTCCCTTCCCCTCTTGTTATTACCTGGAGTGAGTGTGATTGGTACAAAGCAAGCAGGTGTCTTGGTACATATGATGTAAGTGATGAGGATGATAGAACAAGGTACAGAAGCCTAGGCTCTGATTATTGTAGAGCCACTATATGATCTCTGTCGTACCTACTGAAATATATATTGGAATCGTCATAAGAGTTTTGCATTATTTACATGTAGGTACTATTTAAGCCGTTGTTACCTGGGGACTCTGTCACAGTACTCACATTGATACACTAATACTAACTGTGGTCAGACAAACAAAGAGTTAGTGAGAGGGGGTGTGCAAACTGTGTGTATACCTGGCATGATGTGTGCTATATAAACTCTTGCTTTTTACCAAGTGTGCTCTCAATTCTCAGGCACACTTAGCTACTGCTGATTAGCATCAATTTATACAGACATGTCGCTGGGTCCCAAAGTCTGCAGAAACAGCAAGTGAAATAAATACACAAAGCACACAAAGACCCTGGCACAGAATAAGCCTTCAACTAAGATTAGTCATTATGAATATGCAAATACTTATGCTTTCCAATGCGTTAACACCAGCGTCTCGCTCTAGGGATGGATGCTCTGTGGCTGTAGAAGCCTTGCTGCTACAGGCACTGTGAAAGCCAACTGCCTCAGTCCAAGGCCACCCCCACTCACCTCACTGGGGCAGATATCCTCTGCACTTCCTTGCGTGGGGTCAGGTTGGCAATCATTGACCATGGAATGTTCTAGGGCAGTTCATGGCCCTAGGATGCCTGTCAGTAAAGAGACCAAGGCCATGGAAAGCAAAGGTCAGCCTGCTGTGTGCAGGGTGGAAGGAAGGCAGACTGTCCCCTCCCCAAGTGAAGCATAGATGAGAACTGAAGCCTCTGTTCCCTTAGTGTGGGTGACCTTCCACCCAGATAATTGCTCCTTCCAGATCATTCTCTGTCTCACCCCTGGACAGTCTTGGGATTTGTTGAAACATTCAGGAAGGTGAGTGTGTATTAGGACCCTTGGTTTACAAAGCAGACCCTTGAAACTCAATGAACTTCATCAACTTGCCCAGGTCATTCTGGTGGCTAGAGGTGAAAGTCACACAGGACTTCAGGGGTCTTTCCCTCATGTCCATTTGCTCAAATACCTCTTGTCCTTACACCAAGTAGAGTCACTCAGATAGAAACTGGGAACCAGGTTGGTAGACCAGTTGGCTTGATGACCTTGTAGAAACTTCTCTCTCTACTCCATTTCACACAATGGAAGGAACAAGGGAGCCTATATAGGCCTCATTTACCAGGGCACCACCCAATGAGAACAGGCAGAAAGTTGCTCATGAATCCACAGCACAGGTGAAAACGTTACCTTCATCAGGCCCAGCACTCTGTGGAGAGTCATTTATCTTATTATTTATTTTTAATTTTTTCTCTTGAAAAAAACCATTTATATCCATCATATTCTTCATTTTCTTTGTCTATAAGTCTATGAAGCCACAAGGAGTAGTGGTGTTTGGAGGTCACCTGGCTTCTGGGGACTGACATAGGGTTCCAATTTGAGTGCTGCCTGCCCCTTCTGTTTCTTGAGCTGAGCTATTATTTTGATAGACATCACTGCTGTAGGAAGTCCTTCAGCCAATTGCCTTTAAGATACTGGCCCACTTTAGGTGTGGTCTCATGTACTATAAATGCAGACGAAAGGCCTCTTGGCTACTGGATTCGGTTCTAGTTCCCAGCACGCAGAGGACTGTGGATAGCTACCCTTTCGGTAAGCTACTCCCCAAATAAATAAACTTTTGTTATATTCCATTTCAGGCTCTGGTGGAACTCTTTTGTATGCCAACACTTCACTTGTTGTTTTGCTCTTAGATAAATAAGCAGTCAGTTTAAATGTGAAGTGTCCCTCACAACCTTGTACAATTGAACATCTTGTACCCAGCTGATGGCACTGTTCTGGGAAGCTATGGAACCCTTCAAAGGTGAGGGTCAAAGGGTTTGGAAGTCTTTAAGTTTATAGTCCAGTCCCACTTCTTGCCGCATGTTCCATCTCTGCTCCCTGTAGCACTCAGTGTGAGCAAGTGGCCATGTGTTCCTGCTACTGTGGCTCACCAATGTACCTTCCTGGCCATGATGGACTGTATGTCCTCAAGATGTGACCCCAAAAAACTATACCTCCTTTTAAAATGCTTCTTTAATCACAATGACAATGGTGTTTTATGAAAGAGTTCCATCCTGGCCATGGCCAAATCAAGCAGGCTGCCTTGGAATGTTGAAAGGGCAAACAACAAGGGCTTATGTTCCTTTTGCCTGATTTTCCAGATAGGGAAGATGGAAAGGAAGCATTACTATAGGGTCTCATGTTACAGGTAAAGTGCCACAAAGAAAGGGAGGAGGGGTGGGGGCTAGCAGGAGGGGACCGGGAGAAGGGGAAGAAATGTAAAAATTGTATTTATTTATTTATTTTTGAATGGAAAAAAATAGAAGAATACGAAAAAAAAAAAAAAGAAAGAAACAGTCCCTGGACTGTCGTTTCCACCAGGTTCCTCATTGGCGGAACCTACCTGACATTGGAGGAGAAGGGAAGTACTCGAGGACCTGGAAATATGAACTGATCTCAGCAAGCGGGAGATTTATAATATTAGATTCTGGTTCATTCTAGAATTCCCTACTCTCTAAAGATTAAATAAAAGGTAGTAGGGTGTTGTCCCTGACTCCTAAGCATATCCAAGGAGAGACTTTGGGAACGCTTTTCCTATAATGATTACTTTGAATATTCTTTCAACACATATGCTACCAAATATGGGAAACACTCAGGAATCAGGGGGCATTGCTGCTAGGGTCTTTCTCTGTCATCTTTGGCACATCATCTCTCTTGTCTTAATTATGAAGGGTAGAAACTGGAAAGGGTCAGGAATTAGCCATCCCCCATAGAAGTCTATGAAAATGACCAGGCCATTTGTACCAGATGTCTTTCCTACATTAGTTAAAAAGCAACTGGAAATTCCCCCAGATTTTTTATGATAGTACAGCCATTCCACATTCTTCTTGACAGTCTAGTGATACAAAGATGCCTGTATAGCAGACCTGGGGGCTTTATCAATAGTGTGTTGCTAAGCAATTACATGACATGACATCATTTTGTTTGCATGTACCTGTCTAGATCCTTGCTGGCAGCATATGGAAAGAGACCATCATTAATGCCAGAAGGCCTAATAGAGGGTCAAAGGGAAAATTTGTCACTTATAATCAGATCCAGGTTCATTCAACAAAAGCCCCAGAAACCTCTATCTTAGTAGGCATAGTTGATTCTGTTTCAGAATAAATAGGACTAATGTGGCTGAATCTCTGTTGATTATCACCTCAGGCCCCATTTGTCTTTTTAGTCCACCATCCTTAGTAAGCATTTTTGAAGGTTAAAATCAGTTGTCAACTTGACAAGATTTAGAATCACCTTGGAGACATACCTCTGGGCATTATCTATGAAAGGTCTCTAATTGGATTAAACGAGGCGTAAAAACCCATCTTAATTGGGCAGCACCATTCCATGAGCTGTGGTATGGATTAAATACACACACACACACACACACACACACACAGCACACACGCACGCACGCACGCAAGCTGGGCGCCAGCAGAAGTGATGTGACCAGCTGTCCCACACTCCTTCCAAGATGCCTTCCCAGCCATGATGGACAGTACCCTCAGACTGTAAACCAAATACACCTTGCTTTCCTTAAGTTGCCATTGTCAGGAATTTTGACGCAATAAGGAAAGTAATGATTGCAAGTCTTAAGAATACCTAATGGTATAAGATGGTGGCTAATGCTGTATAGACATTCTTGGCTAGGTGAAGCATGAAAGACTCTACTATGCATCCTTTAGCCAGCTAGGCCAAAAATCCTACCATAATATCTAATTGCAATTCAGGTTGGTCCCAATAATTACATTGGTTTACATCATACTGCATGATATAGAATTGGACAGGCCCAATAATATGAGGGTTTATTGGCAGACAGGAGTGTTCAGCAGCCTAGTAGTGATCCCCAGCACTAGAAGATTAGCTTCAAACACAAATAGATTTTTGGTTGATTGGTATATTAGTTACTTTTCTGTTGCTGTGATAGAATATTCCAATAAAAAAGGCAATTTAGAAGAGAAAGGGTTTCTTTTGGCTTATGGTTCCAGAGGGGATATAGTCCATCATGGCAGAGAAGGTATGGCAGCAGAACATGAGGTTGGCCTGACCATCAGGAAGCAGAGTGATCCCATTTCAGCCCTATCTGTGAGCAGAGAGAAAGAACAGGAAACAAGAACCAGCTCTACGAACTCAAAGTCTACCCCCAATGACATACTTCCTTCAGCAAGGCTCTACCGCTTAGAAGTTTCATGACCTTCTCAAACAACAACACGAACTGGGGACCAAGTTCTAACACAGGAGTCTATGGGGACATTTCATATTTAAACCAACTTCTAGCTGCATATGGATGATATTGCTTTACAGTTTTAAAAGTCCACTTAAGGAAAACTTCTAAAAATGGAGGAGGAGGAGGAGGAGGAGGAGGGGGATGAGGAGGAGGGGGGGAAGGAGAAGAAGAAGAAGAAGAAGAAGAGGAGGAGGAGGAGGAAGAGGAGGAGGAAGAGGAGGAGGAGGAGGAGAAGAACCAAGCTTTTAATGAACATCCTGAACCAAGCTTATTTCTATATCATACAATATGATGTCCCATGATGCCTTTGGTACACCCTCTTGGAGAAACATCAGCTACTTCCTCTTTAAGAAGCTATCCATAGTCGTTGCCCTAGGTTTCCCAAGGGGCATGCCAGCACTGGAATCTAGATGTGTGCTGCTCTCTGCTCTGGACTGCCCCTGGGAAGGCTAAAACAACAGCTTCTAGAGTTTACCAGGAAGAAAAAGGGGAGACAAAGGATGTCCCTTTTAGAACTTTCCCTGATCAGCTGACCATCTGATCTAGAACTTCTGATCATGATATATCCATGGGGCAGCTCACCAGAAGAGTCATACTTCGCTCCCTCCCTCCTTTCATTTCTTTTTCTTAATTTTTTTTTCAAACCCACATATTCAGACAAATGGAAAGGAAATGAGAAATATGGAATGAATTTTTTCATTTTTTTCCTCTCGTTTCCCAAGTCTAAAATCATAAAGGGAAGAAGAACAAAGCTCAGCCTTATGCAAGCTGCAGGGCCTTCTCAGGTTTTACTCAGTGTGAATTTGTGAGGGAGCACTGTGGTGAAGCACTGCGAGGGAGCATTATGAGGGAGCACTGCAAGGAAGACTGTGAGGGAGACTGAGGGAGCATTGTGAGGGAGACTGAGGGAGCACTGTGAGGGAGACTGTGGGGGAGCACTGTGAGGGAGACTGTGAGGGAATACTGGCAGGAACCTACAGAATAGTACTATCGCAGTTGACACTCAGCCTGCTGCCAACTGTGTGGGTAAGCTGCAGGCTGGGGGTGTTTTCCTAGAACTATTCTAATTCAGGCAGGGCAGACATATTGTGTTCCACTGTCTAGCTCCAATGCGCGGTCCATTCTTAGTCCCTCTGTCTTAGAAGGAAAGCATTTATCCTTGAGACGCAGGTGTTTCTCATAGAGCAGGAATCTCCCCTCCGTGGAGATCCGGTCCCATACTATAAATCAGTTTGTGCCCCATGAATCCAGCTATGGGTCTATTTCTCCCCACTAGTAGCTTAAGAGAGGAACCAGGTGGTGGGGACAACCAAGTCCCAGCTTCCCACCTAACAGAGCTGTGTGACCTTTGCTCAATTATTCGACCTTTCTGAGTCATGGCTTCCTCACCCACAAAAGGGAGTGAAGGATTGGCAATCATTTCATCTGTGAGTTGGCGCATGTAAAGTCTTAGAGCAAATGTACTAATGTGTACTCACCAACACTAAGACGTCTATCCTCATTCCTGAAGTTCGACAGGGAAGGTGACCTTTTGGTAGCCTCATTCCCTCCGGATGATAGATCCTCCCAGAAAATATGGCTGCCTCCCAGGCCAGAGCTGGAGGGGCAGGGTGAAGCGTAGGGTTGTTTCCACATGAATTCCAATGCCCACATTTATTCCATGGCCAACGAAGCCAACCAGGCACAACTGTGATGGCCAAGCAGTACTTGTACAATCAGTCCCTTGAAGCCAATGGGCAATGCTGTCAAGATCCAGCAAGGCAGAGACACCTACTCCAGTTTAGCCATAGTATCCTGGGTCTCCCCTGACTGAGCAATGGGAATGCACCCCCGCGGGAAAGGGTCTTTAGCCAGGAGTAGAATTATCCAAAGGGTATTCTGCTAATGTGAGGGAGGGATGGGAGGATGTAGAGAGTATGTGTGACCAAGGGACTCCTTCTTAGCTTACGAGGATCTAACTCTAAGGCATGAATTGACGTTATAGAGCCCACTCTCTATAGAGATATCTTGCTCAGCCTAGGCATGGGTGGGGGAGTGGGGCAGGGGGAGAGGGCATTGCCTCAATGAGGGGCCAAGAAAGTCTTAGTTGACTTCCCAGGGGAGGCCATAACCTTCCTGAGGAGCAGATGGGAGCTAGGGTGAGGTGAAGGGGGGAGCTGGAGGAGAGGAGGGAGGGGGAACTGGGATTGGTATGTAAAAATAAATAAATAATGTAAATAAAGGGGAAAAAAGATTCAACCTTTACCTCCCGATGTTGCCTTTCATAGAATGTTAGTCGCAGCCAAAATAACTAGTGAAGTCAACAGCCTTCCTAGTACCTCCTCTATGGGAAGATGCCTGGACCAGATCTTCAGGTCCTGGGGGAACTCAGGGCCTTTGAGCTTGAGGCAATCACTGAGCATCCTGGGGTGTCTGGGGTGTATGTAGCTGTAACTCAAGCAACTTTGTCAGAAGACCTGATAGGAGTTCTTTAGAAAAACTGCTATTTATTGGGCTCCTCCTAAATACCTAGCCATACATTATATCCTTTATATTAGGTCACCTCATTTAATTCCATCAACAAACTCAGCTGAGCATTCTGGAAGCCCATATACTGCCAGTAGGTGTTCAGCATGTGTGGTCCTGTTGCAGCAGGGTGATGGTGCTAAGGGATGAAGCAGGCTGACCTTTCCTATAAAGCTTTTTCTTTCTCATCTGCATAATAGAGATAATAGTACTGGTGAGGGCAACACAGAAAAATCCTTTGAAAGTATTTGACAATGACTCCACAACCTCAAGGAAAGCACCGAAAAGACAGCAGCTTGGGGCCCAGACCAGGGGACAAAGTGAGGACAGATTTGTGGTCTCCAGCAGCCAGATGTTCACAGCTGAAAGGAAAGATGACAAAGTGACCCTAGTGTCCTGGTACCCTTTGCTATGGTTTAAATGTATCCCCCAATTTTTATATGTTGAAGACTTAGATTCACAGGATGATGGCATCTGGAGGTGAGATTCTTGTAAGGCCGTTAGAACTAGATGAGATTGTGATGGCATTCATTAGAGGCTTTATCAGTAACAGTAGAGAGATCTGAGCTGGCACAGTTGGTATCTCACATACGATACTTACTGTTATGCTATATTGTAACATGATCATCAGCCATATGTCAGGACCATGTCCTCAGGCTTCCCAGTCTCTAGAACCATAAGAAAAACAAATCTTCACTATATAAATAATCTACTTCCAGGCATGTTGTTATAGCACAGAGAAAATGGACTAAGACACAGTCTTTATAAAATAGAGCTATGAGGCGTCAAAGGCCCAGTGTCTTCTGCCGATGGCCATCAACCAGGGAGAAGCAAGCAAGCCTGTCTCAGGTTCTCGTCCCGCTGCTATGATAAAACTGTCTGACAAAGGCCGTGTAGGGGAGAAAGGGTGTTTTTAGCTCAGGATTCCAGGGTGGAATTTGTTGTAGTTTGAATGTGCAATGTGTCCGACTCCATCCGCCACTGCTATGTGTTTGAACACTTGGTCCCCAGATGGTGGTGGGGTCCAGGAAGGTCAGGAGGTGGAGCCTTGCTGGAGGAAGTATATCACTGGGGGCAGGCTTTGAGAGTCTGTAGGCAGACTTTGGGTTTGTGCTTCCTGTGTGGGCCGGTGCAGTGTGATTCTGTCTGCTTCCTGTGTACAGGTGCAGTGTGATCATCTACTTCCTGTGTGAAGGTGACGTGTGATTCTGCCTGCTTCCTGATTTCCAGGCCGGTCTCACACTCCTACCCTGCCATGATGAGCTATATACATTTCTGAAACTGTCAGCAAGTTAAACCCTTTCTTCTCAGAGCTGTTTATTAAGAGTTTTTTGGTTTTGTTTTTGTTTTAATCACAGCAAGGGAAAAGTAAGCCATGAGCAGGCAGGTTGTCATGGTGACAAGAGCCTGAGGGAGCTGGTCACATTGCATCTGTAGTCTTAATTTACACAGTCTCTGATGCTCTGCCCAAGGAATGAGTCTTCTCACATCACTTAGTGAGGATAATTCCCTATAGTCATTTCCATAGGCCTATCCCCCAGGCGAATCCAGATTTAGTCAAGCTGATAATTAAATCATCACAGTGTCCTTGCCCTTGGTACTCCTTTGTAGACCTGGCTTCACTCATAAGCTAAGATGGAGTCCCTTGGTCACACATGCTCTCTCCATCCTCCCATCCCACCCTCCCTTTAGCAGAATACCCTTTGAATAATTCTACTCCTAACTGAGGACCTTTTCTCAACTAAGGGGCATCCATCCCCATTACTCAGTCTGGAGAGCCCCAGAATTATGGCTAGAAACCACAGTAGGTATCTCTGCCTTGCCTGGTACTGTTTTGTTTCACACACAAAAGAAGTAAGTGAAGTAAGAGCCCGTGACTCCATTGCTCTATGAGGGAGACAGAGAAGGGGTGCAGAGGTGCCACTGGGCGGAAGCTGATGGGAGGCAGTAAAGCGGGCCCCTATGGGAAACACGAGAAAACGGCTCAGCGGAGATGTGGGTAGAGTTTCCAGTGTTCAGTGTTGCTGGCTTGTATCAAACCACCCACACATGCCTTCAGAAGGATGTGTGGCTTCTGAGTCATGCAGAGATGCCAGCTATGTGGCTGTGGTAGAGGATCTCCCAAAGGAAGGCTGTTTGAGAAACTGACACTAGGGCCTACGCAAATGTCCTAAATGTCTGCAAGCCATCCAAATGTATCAGCTCGTCCCTTGGTGCCTTGCAACCAGTTGCCTTTCCACCACCTCCTGCAGGAGAGCAACACCTATCTGCGCATGACTGCCCTCAAGGCCCAGGGTCTCCGCCCGTGAAGACTGGCCTTCTCCAGCTTCTAGGCTGTGCACTTACCTATACAACACCAGACTCCCACCTCCTTGTTCTTTGGTGGAGGGTGGGGGTGGGAGTGATGCTTTCCCAACCCCCAGTCTGCAACAGCTGCCTCCACTTTAAGCTGCGAGCATGCGCAATGTTCTCTTCAGGCTCTACAGCTGAGCAAAGTCCTCCCCAGCTTTGGGCCTCCTGCCTCCAGGCTCTGCGTTTGTACAGGGCCCCCTTGAAGGCTCTGTATCTGTGGAATGTGCCCCCTTCAGACTGTGCACCTGTACAATGGCCCCACCTACCTGCAGACTCTTCCCTCCCAGCTCCGAACTTGTGTAATCTTTTTGGTCTTAATACTCTGCCCTTGAGCAACCTCATCCCCCCCCCCCAACCTGCAGGGCGCCACATCGGTAGAAAGTCTCCCCTTTGGGCTCTGCACCTGTACAATGGCTTGCCCCACCTTCAAGCTGTGCACCTGGACGATGGCTTCTCCACCCTGGGGGCTCTGCCTGTGTGCAGTGGCCTGACCCACCTTCCAGTTCTGCACCTGTGCAATACCTTCCTCCTCTTCTAGCTCTGGACTTGTGTGAGGTCTCTAGGCTTTGTGCTGGTTACATACATGACCTCCCCCACCTTCAGAGTCCACATCTGTGTAATGGCTACCACCAACACACACACACACACACACACACACACACACACACACACACCCCACCCTACCTTCAGGCTTTGCTCGCCAGTAATCTCCTTATCCCCAGGCTGTGCATTCAGTGTGAACTCTGGTGTGGTACATTTACAAGAAGAGCAGAATCTGGGCCAACTCCTGTTCTCAGCAGTGTGGTGCCCTTGGCAAGTTCCCTAACTGCTCCAAGGTTCAGTGGCCCCATCTCTGAAATGAAGATGCTAGCAGAACTTGCCTGAGATAATCTTCAGCTGATGAGAAGAAATGTCAGGCCAGTGGCCTATGTGTGTCTTAAGAAGTAAATCTTCTCTCCTGGGGGGAAACCCAGTAGATAGGAAGTATTGAAGCTTTTGATTTCCAAAACAGGGACATAAGTACCAATTACAAGGTGACTGAGAGCAAGTCTGCTGAGCCTTGATCCAGGGAGCAGGAGTGTAGATAGTCTAGAAAGGCCTGGGTTCAAATTCAGCCACAGAGCTGAGAAAGCACTGAACTCAGGATTTTCTTTCTGGCAGCAAAGCTGGGCCTTGAAGGGTCTGGAGATGGAGGTGATAGAATCAATGAATTCTGTTCCACACATACAATTGGCTCAAGGTACTATGAGGCCCAGCATGGTGCCTGGCCTTGAAGCTGGCTCCCCAGTATTGTCCTTACTCTGCAGACAGCTTTTGCTTTTCCAGACTCTTCCATTGATGATGGGATTAGCTTCAGGCTGTGGGGTAAAAGTACCTGAATGTCAGTGCAATTGATGGACCTGGCCTGCCCCATTTAACCACACGCAGAGCTATCTGCATTTGCGTACAGTAGGCAGTCCTCACACACAGCCCCTTTTTATTTAATCACCCCTGTCGCGATGAATGTGGGGAGCATGGGTCTGCTTCTGCAAAGATGCCAAACCTAGAAGCTCTGGAAGCTGAGGCTAGTCTGCAGCAGGAAGGGCAAAGCAGCCCTTTCTCCTCTTTGGGCTCCCAGGGGCTCTCTGCTCTTGGCTTGAGCTGAGGAGCAAGCTCGGGAAATTCTGGAAGCTTGGGCTCTCAGAGGGGCCTGTCTGAGGCTGAGCCTGGGGGACGCAAAAGACACAAACAAACCTGCAAACAAGGCCAGCGTTTGTTTTCAGACAGAAAGAGCCATTCAGCCCTAGCGTGGAGCCCAGGGCTTCCTACAGCCCTGCAACCCAGGAAGCCCTGCAGGACCTTTCTCCACAGTCACCTCTCCCCTGCTTCTGTGTGTGGCCTGACACATCCTTGCACCTGATGGGATGAGGCAGCTGCCTGTCCTCAGTGATTGTGGCTGAGGGCTGCTAGCTCTGCCCCTGCACCAGGTCGAGATGAGGTTTCTTCCTTTCCTTTCTCCATCCAGTTTTCTCTTCCTCTACGTCTGTGGACGTAGCTCTTCCCTAAAAAGGAAGAGCTCTGATGGCTGCTATGGAGAGAATGGGTCTACTCATCTAGAGAGGAAGAAAATGGGGTCACATCACTTTGAACCTTTACTGACAGGCCTCTTTTAAGCCCTTTCACCTTTAATAGTGTTCCCAACAGAAAGAGAGTGGCACCTCAGGAACCGGAAGCAGCTGGAGGTAATAGGAAATCCACTCTTTCTAGAACAGTCTATTCCACAGGACGGAGATGCAAACTCACCAGGGAAAGATAATGAGGAAGCCAGTAAAAGATCGTGACTGTTCAATAAGTAATGTGCTGTCCCGGTTCCAAGTCCGTGTGACACATGATGCAGACTTGTTTAGAAGGAAGGGACAGAGCGAGCTTAAGTTGAAAATTGTTTATTTCTGTCAACTGAATACCTGCAGTCATGTGACTGGGCCAGATCACACCCTGCCCTCAAATCCTTTACACTCTAGTGTAAGGTCCAAGAGAAAGGCTTATTTTCACTTTCACTCAGCTTGACCTGTTGAGTGCCTACTATGTACCAAGGCCCACTTCCATCCTTAAGAAAAAAAAAATGGAAGCTAAAAGGCAGTGTCACCCGGTGCCACTCTGTGCCTTCTCAGGGATGGAGAAATCCTGCTATAGAAAAATTTCCTTGTTAATACGGATATGGACAAGAGTAACACAAAGAGCATGCCCTGAGGTTGTGCAGTAGATGAGCTGCCCAGCTCTCTCCAGCACAGTCATTGCCATAAGTGTAATGAAATTATTTAAGTAAAATGCTGCAGGTCCTCGAGTGGCGGCAATAGGCAGCAGGTCCCGAGACCACAGCAGGCCAGGAAGGCAGCCAGGTCCCAGGTACGGAGGAAGCCGCGTGGCCGGTGAGAGATAGAGACAGATAAGCACGCCATGCAGAGTGAAGTTGGATATTTATTTATTTATTTAGTGGGTTATGGAAGGGAAGGGGAGAAAGGGGAAGAGCAGAGAGAGAGGCAGAGAGAGAGAGAAAGAGAGAGAGAGAGAAATGGAGAAGGGGAGGGGAGAAGGGAGAGACAGAAGCTGTCTGAGAGAGAGAGAGAGAGACAGAGAGAGAGAGAGAGAGAGAGAGAGAGAGGGAGGGAGGGAGAGATAGAATGGAAGACACTAGGCTGGAAGCTGAAGATCAGCTTGCCTCAATGGTGGGAGGGTGGGGGGTAAGGGTGGGGGGTAGGCGTGGCTTGTCTCTTAAAGGGACAGAGCAGGCCATTACAATCAGGCATAATGAACTCAAATGTTATTGTACACTTAAAGTCAAGGCTCCATTCTGACACACTAACAACACTTATTAATAAATAGAAAAGCTGAATTTATTAAAGTCACTATGATGGCCCAGATTCCCGACTTCCTGTAGTCTGCCTTATACTTGGTGAGGTAGTGTTAGAGGCTACAACTGTATTTGCACCCACTGCACAATACTCTTATTTTGAAGTCTTGCCCTCCCCATACCCTGCCCTCAGAAGTGACTGCCTGTGAAATAGGGTATCTTTATTTTTCCTAGCCAATTTGAAGAAATCAGGAGACCCTGGAAGATGTGTCAGTGAGGGCACTTCACATCCTGATTGCATCAGGAAGGCTCTGACCTTGATTCAATATTTGAACAAGCTATAGGCAGTGGCGGTGTGTGTGTGTGTGTGTGTGTGTGTGTGTGTAATTTGCCTGGTTTCAGGAGACTGGTTCTGGGAATGGCTCTGAGGTGGCTTTTTGCCCCCCCCCCATTAAATTTCTTGTATGAGATCTGTTGTGTAATGTGGTCTATGTGGCATTCTTTGGCCCCAATCCACCAAGGTATTCTTTGATGTGAAACCCTAGCCATAACTACTTTCAGTACTGACAAATGCCCTGGTGGCCCACCATCTTCCTGACGACCAGGAGGACAGAGAAGGTTCAATCGTGTCACTCCTGAAACTCCAATAATGACACAGTTGTTGTGGACTTAAATCCTCTGGTTGTCACTTTATAGCTATGTGTCTCTGATGAAATGACTTCACCTCTCTGAGTCTGGATTCCCTCATTTGTGCCATCATTTGCCTATGGGGATAAAGGGTGCTAAAGCAGTAATCCTTGCTGATTTAGTGTGGTGCCACCATGAGCTGGGAACTGAAGCAAATCACCAGGTTGATAGTATCACAACCCTCCACTGGTTGTTGCTTTGTCCCACCCATGTCATAAAAGCAATCTTCTCAACCCCTCACCCCACAGCCTCAGAGACTCAGTGCTCCAGAAACAAGTTAGGTGGAGGCTGAGCCAGGGCCCTTGTGCGCAGGATTTAATTTGGAAGGAGTCACCCTCAGGCTGGGCTCTGAGGCTGACTCCAGGCCCCAGCACCCAGATCCTCCCTGCTCCCCACCTCCCGCCTTGTAAACAAGGGCAGAGAAAGCTTGATGACCTGCTCCTCCTGGCCCTGGCTCTGTCTAAGTTGTTTCCCAGAAAAGCTAAATGTCATGATCTAGAATACCAACCCAAATTCAGTCCCATGTGTGTTTTCGTAGCTCCAAAGAGTTAGGAATGGTTTTCATACTTATGAAAAAAAAATGATCAAAAGGATAATATTTTGTAACATTCAAAAAAAATGACATAGAATCCAAATGTTGGTGTCCCCAAATAAAGCTTTGCTGGACTTCAGCCACACCCACTCATTTACATGTTGTCTACAGCAGCTCCTGGGCTCCTCACCCTCTGTCGCCTTCCTGGAAATTCCAACTGCCTCTTGCCCTGGAGCCGGTTCAGCAGACCAGTTACCTGCACACGGACCCGTGGTGTCCGCTGAGAAAACAACTTAGAGAGGAAAGATTTATTTTGACTCATGGTTTGAGATTGCTTAGTCCCTGCTGAACATTAGGCTGCTGGAGGAGGTGGGGGAGGAGCTTCCTCACCTCCAGGCAGGGAGAAGGGGCAGAAAGAGATGCAGAGATAGAGAGTGGGGTGGAGAGAATGGACCATGTGGCAGGGACCTTTTAAAGGGGTATAACGTGTGGCATAGGGAGACTATGCAACTCATGGGGACAGTGGAAATGTGTCACATTTGATGTCTGGTGATGACATGGCCACTGAAGGCAGGCTGGGTCGCCTTTGGTTCCTGCCTATTCTAGCTATAGATCACACAGCAGGATACAGATTGTGTTGTGTTCTCAGAGACAGTTCTCAGAGGGGACAATTATGAATAGTTTCAGCCCAGAGACAACCCTGCAGGTAAGTGACCCAGACACTCAGATGACAATGGTCACCACTGCCCACTCTCGCCATTCTGTGCTAGTTAAAAACCCTTCTGACAGATCAACATTCATCAGGCATACACAGGACTCTGGCTGTGTTGTGGCAACATGAAGTGAAACTGAATTAACAAATGATAGGTCATCCAAGTGGAGACACACAGCATCTACCTGCTGCTAAGACCCACTGTGATTGTTTATAAACACATGGTGGACCGAAGGCCAGTCCCATGAGGGGCGGCGGTCCCGTGACAGGCAGTAGCAAGCCACCTGAGGCCTCCATGGGTCCCCTTGGCGGGTGGGAGACTGTTGCTGGTAAGAGACAGACAGATACATCATGCAGAGAGAGAGTTTGGATATAGAGTTTATTTAGTGGGTTATGGAGGGGGAAAGGGAAGGGGGAAAAGGGGAGAAAGGGGAAAGAGGGTGACGGGAGAGGGACAGTAGTTACCTCTTCAGAAGAGGGATGGGAAGAGAGAGAACACGTACCAGGAGTGTCCAGCTTTAAAGGCTGCCTGGCGCATGCGCACAGGGACTTACATAGTTGTAGCTGCATCATGCATAGATCACGTGACCATGCTGCATGTACATTGCATAGGGCTTGAGGGCCCCGGGAGGCTATGTAAATTGCCTGAGTACTTGATGCATGGCCCTGGAAGTGCCAGTGGTTGGAGTGGCTAGACATTTTGCCAAAGCGCTGTGTGATGAAAACCTAACATTCCACTCTTTTGTTTATTATAAAAATTTGGGGGTTTACGGTCGCCAGTGGGTGGGAATGAGGCATTGGGTCTCCGGAGGCTACTTCCTGATGGCTTGTGGGTGTCGGAGAGTTGGGATGTTTGGCCACGTCCTGGGGTAGCTGGTTACTTCCGTGTTTTCCAGGCTCTGTGGAACCGTCCGGCTGGCAGCTTGGATCTGAAAAGATGCTGGCAAGGCAGAATATTGTGTTTGGAAAAATTTTAGATCCTGGTGTTTGAGAGAGGAGGATCCCAAGATGGAAGATGGAAGGGGGTTTCCCAGGGTTCCCAAGATGGAGGAGGGAGTTTCCCAGGGGTCCAGAGACCAGAGAAAAATTAAATGATACTTATGCTGGGTGAGTCTGGTCTGTTCAGGTGGGTCCAATTTGGCTCTCTGGAGCTTATAAGAATGTTGAAATTTATAAAAAGAGATAAATTTTAGACACATTCAAAGCTTACGGCTACAATGGTATAGTGTTGGAATAAAAAATTATTTTAACATCCAGGAGACACTGCTGTAGTCAATGATAAACCTGTTATATTAAAATCTGTTTTGTGAGTCTCCCTTTGGAGTCTGGGGGTGTGACTGTCCCCAAACTGTTATTGCTTCTTACCACCTGGGCATCTTACAGTCTTTGCATCTCAGGCTCTGTGTTTAATGATGTTCCCTGTAACAACAGCTGAATGATTAACTGGAAATTTAAGTATGACATTGGAGATACAGAGAAATTGGTAAGGCAGATAGGAGAAAGAGGAAAAAAGGGAGATTCGGAAAGGAGAGCATATGGAGTTCCTAGTGCAGGAGAGGTGAGTGTGGTGGTGAGACTCTAAAGCTCTTTTTGGACAAGGAATTTAAAAGAGTGGAGGTATTACTTTGACTGATCTCTAAGGACAGAGTGCAAAGTAAAATATCATCTACATACTGTATGAGTTTTGACTTGGAAAGAGACAACAAGAGTAGATCAGAACCTAAAGCCTCACCAAATAGGTGTGGGCTGTCCCAGAATCCCTAGGGTAGAACAGCCCAGGTGAGCTGTGTAGATAATAGAGTATTAGGGTTAGTCCAGGTAAAGGTAAAGATTATCGTGAGATTGAGAGCTGAGAGGAATAGAGAAAAAAGCATCCTTGAGATCCAGAACTGGCAAGTGGGAGGTTCCTGGAGGGATAGTGGAAAGAAGTGTGTAAGGATTAGGCACTACAGGATGAAGAGGGACCACTGCAGAATTAATGAGTCAGAGGTCTTGAACCAGGCAATAGGTTCCATTAGGTTTTTTAACAGCAAGTATACGGGTGTTAAAAGGAGAAGAGGTGGGGCAAAGTAGCTTTTTCTTTGAAGGTCAGAGATGATAGGCTTAAGCCCCCTAGGGCTCTGGATTGAGAGAGGGTACTGAGCTTGAGTAATGTACCTGGTAGAATACTGTAATTGGATGACAATGGGGAAATGGTGTTTAGCAACAGAGGGGTTTTGGGTGTCCCAGAATTGGGGGTCCACCTGAGAGGCTAGCAAAGGAAATGACATATTGGAACTGGGAGGTTGGAAGGCTAGGAGGAGGAGAGGAGCTGTTGATGAGTCTGGAGTGAGGTGAATGGAAAGAACAAACGAAATAGAAGCTAAAAGATCTCATCCCATAAGAGGTACTGGGCAGGTTGGCATGACTAAAAATGAATGAGTGAGGTAAATACCCCTAAAATGCAATTAAGTGGTGGGTTCTGATGAGGTAGATAAGCCTATCCCCTACCTCGACAAGAGAAGCTAGAAGGAGAGGTAGGTCCCTCAAACTCCCTCAGTACCAAGTGTGTAGCTCTGGTGTCCAAGAAAAAGGAGATGAACCATCCTGATACCGTGATATTTACCCATGACTCCCTATTACAGATGACAGTTATGGTCAGGTCAAAGGAGCCTGGGCAACCTCAATCATCCATGGCCAGACATAGAAGGTCAGTTTGGGAATTGTTTGGGTTTGATGTCTCCATGTCACAGTGTACACAAGGACAAGCAACTGCCCAATTCCCTTCCCTATGGCACCTCAGACACGGTCTCATCTCATGGGACCAATATGAGGATTAAGACATGCCCAGGCCCAGTGCCCAGTTTTACCACATTTGAAACACAGGCCTGTTTGAGCTCCAGGGGGCAAGGGAGCATCACAGACAGCACAGACAGGATGGTCAGATGCGTTGGCCGATCAGTGGCCATGGCTAGCATTTGACAGTTGTGATTACGGGTTTTATCATTTCTTGCATGGTACACCTTAAAAGACAACTCTGCCTGTGGGGTCAAGGGGCCTTTCTCCAGATGCTTAAGTTTAGCCCTACTGTTGGGGAAGCTCTGAGGAAAAAAAAATGGGTCATAAGGAACTGTCTGCCCTCTGGGGTCTCTGAATCTAGGTTAGTATATTGTAACAGAGCTTTAGTGAAGCGTTCTAAAAATGTGGACAGATTTTCCTTGGTATCCTGAATAACTTCTAAGAGTTTATTACAGTTTACTACTTGAGGGCAGCCTTACAGAGATCCGCCAGAAGGCAAATCATAAACTGGTCTCTAGCTAAATTACCACCTGGGGTGTTATAATCCCAGTGTGGTTCCTGCTCAGGGACCGCCTGTGCCTCAGGGTGGGGAGTATGCTGCTTTAGTCTGGTGAACCTCATCTGCACGTACTCTGGCCTGCTCCCAAACTCACCTGTGCTCCTCAGGAAGTAGGTTATTAGATAGGATCATAAAAACATCATGAAAGGTGAGACTACATGATTGGGTAATGTATTGGAATTGCTTTCTGAAAGAGGTAGAATTAGATGTATAAGAACCCAGTTTTTGTTCTATGTGAGAGAGTTCTGAGAGCAAGAAAGGAATGTCTACCTTAACCAGCCCATCCATACTGGCTACCTCTTGCAACAGGAGAACTGCGGCCAGCTTGGTTTGGTCAGGGTTGGGTTCCTTAGTAGCACACGAGCACATGAGAGGAGGGGTAAAAGTGGGTGCTAGACTGGGGCAACAACAGAGAGGAGGGATCCGGAGGGGCTGACAGAGCAGTTGTGTGTGTGTGGGGGGAAACTGGAGAGGTAGAAGTAGCTGTCTGCTGAGGTCAGAAAGGTGGAGGTTCATTAGCAGGGTCCAGAGCAGAAGCAGGGTGTTGTTCCTCCAGCTTAGATAGCATAGCCAGGAACATGAGAGCAGGTCAAAGAGAAGCCACATAGCTGCTGCAGGAGACAGATGCTGGACACTGGATGGAACCTTACTGGTGAGCTACAACCATGTGGTGGTACACAGATTAATAGAAATGGGTTAATTTAAGATGTAAGAACTAGCTAGAAATATTCATAAGCTAATAGACCAAGCAGTGTTTTAATTAATACAGTTTCTGTGTGATTATTTCAGGTCTGGGCATCCAGTAATGAACAAGTGGTCTCTGCTTACAGAATGGCGCACTGGGGCTAACCTGTGTGGCAAACCACACTTAGGGTCCAGGTGCTTGTATGCCCACTCAGGGTTAGGAGGAAAGTAGCTGAGAGCATGCCTGCTACTCAGCACCCCAGACTGGGAAAGCATCTGGATTGGATCTGCTAGTGTGCACAGGTAGGAGAATATGACAGATTCCCACCATCATACACAGAGATATTTCCAGGCTGTGCAGTGCACTGCATGGAAGATTTAGCTTTTACTCAGATAAGAAAGTGTTTATATGCTGCATGGTGCTATCCAGAGTTGAGATAGTGAGGACGACTCCCACCCAGCAGTCTCAGAGGCAGTGAACAGACCTCTGCCATATTGGACTGGGCAGAGTCAAAAGGCAAAGAAACCTTAGTCCTAGCCATGCCACTAAGCATTTTAAGAAGTGATTCTGGTCAGAAAAGGATTACAAATATGCAATAAAGACAGATTCAGGTGAAAAAGATCTCTAAATGGATTACAGCGTATGTAGGCTTGAGAGAAAGAAGAAAAAGAATATAGACAGTTATAAAATGAAGTAACTTTTTAAAAAAAAAATAAAACAAAGTCTTTAAAGAGACAGAGTACAGAGAGTCATAGATTGAAGGAATAAAGAAAAATAAGCCACATAAAGATGGAATATACACAGAGAGTCTGGATTATGTATATGATTTGTTTTCTTTGAATTTTTTGACTGTTAATAAACTAAGTACACAAAGACATTTCATGTATGGGGTGCTAAGCTAAACCAACATATATACTTTAAAGGTATCTTGACTTCAAAATTTGGGTCTAAGGATATGTTGCTTTGGAAAAGAGGTTCTGCTTTTGTTTCCACAGAGGATGAGAACCTGTGGATTTCTTCCAGACTAATGTGGTTTGATGGACCAAGACCCCCCGATAGGTCTCCATAAACCCCTAAAATTTCTTCACCCAACAAAAAGCAGGAAGCAGTTTGGATAGAACTATGCCCAAATTCCGAATATTGTTTATAAATGTTTTTTACATTTAAAGGGGGATATTATATAGAGATGAATACTTTGCATTGGTATGGATTACAGGTCTGAGTGGCCAGGAACGAACAAGCAGTCTCTGACAACAACACACAGATCCCTTTCAAGGGCATGCATGCCTACTTCCTCCAACTAGACTTACCTCCCGACATTGCCACCACCTCTGAATGACACTCAAAATCTGCTGACTAAGTTTTCAACACGTAAACCTTTGAGGAACATTCCAGATTCCAGATCCAAAGTGAAATAGACTAAAGCCAGAAAGGGGAATTTTATATGTAATTCATGAATAGTCATATTAACGATATAAGGCAAAACACACTATATGTATGTGTGCATGTGGTGTGCATGTGTTCTCGTGTGTTTGTGTGTGTGTGTGTATGTGTGTATGTGTGTATGTGTAAGGCATCTCCTCGCTCCAGATCATTCAACTAGGAAATAGTGTTGAAGGATTTAAACATGACTTTTCCTTGCTTTGGAACACTGACCAACACAGGGGAATACTTTGAAGGAAATCTGATTTAGCTGGCCCCTAAATGGTCTGAGCTGTGACCACCAGGTCTCAACATTCACCAATAGTAGCCAGTACTACTGTGGCCTGCCTCTTGGTATGCCCTTCCACTCTTATTCTGGAGGCTTCCAAATTTCTGCAGTAACCAGTCTTGAGGACTCTTCAGTGTAAGCAGGAGCTGAGTGGGGCTGAGGAGTAGAGTGTGGAAAAGCGGGTATTGATACTAGGCACTCAGGATAAACAAGGAAGCCCTTGGAATCAACAGCTACCAACCATCATGGCTGATATCTTGCAAACCTACTGAGAGAGAGGCTTAGCAGACTGTTCTCCTAGGTGACTCTTTCCTTGACCTCCCTGTACACAGCCCATCCCCAGGAGCCTGGCCTTCAGTTCCATCTACTTTGTCTGCTCTGCTCCGCACTATTATTCCTGTTATGTGTTTCCTGTGACTGCTGTCATTCACTCATCAGGCAGAAATTTACTGACGACCTACTATGTGCCAGATACAATCTGTACCCTGCGGCCCCTATAGTTAGCAGGAGCCTAGATCATTCCTACTCCAGAAGCCTATTTTCTGACCGGGAGGAGAAAGGCTGCTGGGAAAATAAACTTACTTTTTATACAGAGACGTCTGCGAGACAGTGTCAGTGGCGAATTAAAGAACCCAGGGGGGCGTGCCAGGAGGACTGTGGGTGGATTCCACCTTTGGTCTGCAGTGCCTCTAAATATCTCGTGTGTGTGTGTGTGTGTGTGTGTGTGTGTGTTTATGGTCTGGGAGTGTAGAGACAAGATGTCCTGTACCCCTGGCCTCAAATGCACTAGGCAGTGGAAGATGACCTTGAATTTCTGGACCTTGTGTTTCTACCTGCTGAGTTGAAGAGACACTACACAAGGCTAAAATCGTGTGTGTTGGGTCAGGTGGGGGGTGGGGGTAGTGCACAGAGGTGTGCCCATACAGAGGCCAGAGGAGGGCACTGCTTGTGGGGATGCCAGGTGTCCTGCACAGCTACACCCTGCTCTTGGCACGGGTGCTGGGGACTTGAACTCAGGTCCACATGGGTGTGCAGCCAGCACTCCTACTTCCTACTACTGAGCCATCTCTCCCAAACCTTAAAACTGTTCAGCTTTTTCCAAAGTGAATCAGTATTTTACAGACAGATTCTGTTTCCACTCTAGAAAATTTGCTCCCTCTGAAAGCTGGACCACAGAGACGGTAGAGGAACCAGCCCCGCACTTTCCCTGTGGCTGTTACTTACATTGAAACCTTGTTGACAAGGTGAATGTGCCGTCCTCCTCTATCTGCTGCAGTTCATCCATCTCTGGCCATCAAGTGCTCAAGCACTCTGGAACCTGGTGACCTGCCTGGGAAGTTGGAAGGGGGTGGTTCCCATGCACCCTCAGCACCCCACAGAAGCCTTTGCCTACAGCTCTAATCTGTGGGGGTCCTTGCCCTGGCAGAATGGCAGAGTGGTCACCTCCTGGAGTTCTTGGCCTTGGCCCCACCCCAACCCCAACACACAGTTGAGTCCGCAGTGCACAGGCCAGCCTCTCCCCAAGCGCCAAGGCTAGTCCTGGTTATTTCCTCTCTACTGCAAGTGCAGCTCTGGGTATCTTGTTCATCTGGATCTCCTCCCCTGTCTCCCTGCTCTGCTCTCAAGCCAAGATAGTTCCTCTACCTCCCACCTGGAAGTCAAAGTCTTAAGTACAACATCCCCAGCCCCCCAACCCAGTACCTAGAAGCAAAGGTATACTCTAGGCTCTGAGTGAAAAGAGTCAGGCCTAAGCAAATACAGAATATCTTGTATCTTTGAGGGGAGTTCACCCATTGAGGAAACTTTCAGAATCTAGCCTCAGAATGCCAGGGTTCAAATAGTAGCTTTGCTGGTTTCTGATTCTCTGGTCTTGCCATTTCCTCATCGTGAGAGCTGTAGAAGTCTCTTGGCGTCTCCAAATTTGGGAAGAAGAATGTAGGCTCTAGGCCTTGCAATGTACCGGCTTAGCAGTCGTGGTGGTTCAGGTTCATGCATGTAATTGATTTGATTGAAATAAAGTTAAAAATTCAATTCCTTTGCTTCATGTCTAGGTTCCAAAACTAAAGGCAGCAGCAGCTGTCAAAGGAAGGTCAGGCAGCAACACACACACACACACACACACACACACACAAACACACACGCTGCCCACCATGGGCATGCCACGGTCCATGGTCGGGTCCTTACAAACGATTGTGGTGTCTTTTTATTTCAGACCTGTCACCTCCCTTTCCTTTACCTCAGTTTCCCTTTCTCTAAAATGGGCAAAGGGAAACTGATTCTATCCGTGATTCCCCCTACACCCCCCCCCCAGAATCACAGAGTCTGGCCCTTGCTCCAGCATGGCTGCTTTGAGGCTCAGTTTTCCCACATAGCTACGCAGAACCACCTACAAGAGGTAGCTTTTACTCTGCAGGTGCCTCACTCAGTCCAGTAGCCCCAGGCCAAGAGATTAAGCTTGAGGAGTGGGAGAAAGTTGAAGAGGTGGGAGGAGCTTGCCAGGCCCCTGCTGGAAAAAAACAAAAAGGGAAGCCTGTTGGTTCTGGAACAAAGTTCCAGGGTGCAGGTGTCAGGCTGCACGTTCCAGCCCTCCCCTACCGTCCACTGTGGATCTGGCCAAGCTGAGTCTCCTTCCTGCCCAGAGATTTCTGGGAGGGGTGTGAGCTGCTGCACGTTTGTCTCGATTCGGGCGGGGCTGCCAGCGCCACCTCTCTCCTAGGTCCTCAGTCCAAAGGCCTTACACCAGTTTGAGAAGGCAGCCGTGAAATAGGACCAGTAGGACAAACACACCCAGGACAGAGCCAAGGGCCCCCTTGAGGTTCTGAAGCTGAACTCCCAATCCCGCCCCACCCCACCCCCGCACTCCTTCAAGAGCTGAATCAGCAACAAAGACAGTCTCTAACTCTATCACCTTGCTCCTGGAAAGGGGCGACCTGGGCGTGGCTCTCCCGAACTTGCTCCTCAAGTGCGGGCTTGCAGATCTTCAAGACAACAGGCCGAAGCTGTCTCCGCCTGTCTCTGGGGACCTGGGTCACAAACCATGCAGGAGATAAAGCCCTCTCCGTGGGAAAGGGGGCTCCCCAGCACCGAGTCGGGTAAAGTAACCCCTGGTAGGATTTGGAAGCTCCTGCTTCTCCCTTGGTGCTGCTTCTCTAAGACATGGGTGCTCAGTCTAAAGGACATAATAGAAGTGCCACCTCCCTTTTGGTATGACAGAGAACCTGCTCCCAGCTAGCTTAGGCATGGTCATCCATCATTTTGCTTCTTGACTCACTTGCCTGATTAACTCGACCCTGGGCTGGGCCCTCCCTAACTTCTTCCTCAGGAGGTAGGAACTTCACGGGACAGGAGGCCACTGAAGATTCCATCAGCAGCAAGCTGAGGGCGCACGGCTGTGAGACTAGAGAGCAGCTAGGCCGAGAGGCAGGCTTTTCTGCCATTGGTTTTCTCGGCCAGATGTTTCAGCGAAGGTGCCTGGTGCAGAGGAAAGGACAGATGTGTGGGTCTTAAGGGTGGTGGAAGGGTATTTGACATGTGTGGAGAGCAAAATAAACTCCTGTTCCTTCCTGGTTAATACCCAGACCCAAGAGGCTACTCAGTTTCTTGGACTTGGGATGTAGCTCAGTTGGTAGATTAAAAAAAGAAAAAGGAAAAAAGAAAAAAGAAAAGAAAATGAAGGGAAGGGAAGGAAAGGAAAGGTCATGACTGCTCTTAAGTATGGCGGAGGAGAACGTTAATTTCAGATATGTAGGAGAACATAGCCAGAGGCAGAGACATCTGGGAGGGTCCAAAGTGGACTTGATCAGTCTGAGGTGGGCTATGTGGGAGAAGAGAAGCGGAAGGGAGAGAGGGGAAGAAGGCACAGCAGCCTAGAGGGTAAAGAGCGCAGGTAACAAAATGTCTAGATTATATAGGGAAGAGCCTCTGGGGGAAGGGCAGCCCAGCCCCTAGCTGGCAAGTGTAGGGTAGAGGGTAGGGTATGCCGTATAACAGGCAGGGACTGAGGGATGCTGGGAAAAACCTGGTGGCCAGGTCCACTTTGATATGTTAAATAGGCACCCCTGCCATTTGTCCCAGGGTTTGACACTAGCAGTAGTGTCAAAGTCCTAGTTTGATGCCTAAAACCACATAAACTAGGCATCGTAGTGGAATCCTGCAATCTCAGCACGTGGGAGGTAGCGGCAGGAGGATCAGAAGTTCAAGGTCATCCTCAGCTATATACCAAGGAGGCCATCTTGGACTACACCGTACTCTATTTTCAAAAGGCCCATTTTTCATTGATTTGTCTCATCTGATTTTGAGCATCACCTAAAGACACAATGACTCATTACAGCCTTCTTCTCGTGGGCCGGCCTGTCCTTAGCCTTCTCTCTGGTAACGGAGCCTCCTTCTGCCCTAGGCTCCACCACTTCATGCTTGGGCCGTCAGAAGTTCTGGAGGGTATCCAAAAATGGCCTGTGAACAGGGTTTATTAATCCCTATGTTGCTCAGCACATTGTGCATGACTGAAACCAATGAGAATGTGTTACCTTGCTGCTCTGGAAGTCAGTTGCTTGAAGGGGGTGCTTCTTGAAAAAAGAAGATGTTGCCAGGACCATCTCCACTCTGTGGGCTCCGTGGAGATCCAATTGCTAGCCACTTCCAGCTTCTGGTGGCCTTTGCATGCTTCCACTAAGCATCCTTCCTCCATCTGCAAGCAGGACCGCAACCAAGAACCTGTGGTTATCCCTCCTTTCCCAACCTCCCTCATACAGGAAGTATTCCTCATACTGCTGCCGCCAGGGTGACTCAGGGCCATGCCCTCATCTCAGGACCCTTAATTTAAATAGGCTTGTTTAAAGTCCTTTTAAACCATATAAGGTAACACATTCCCTGTTCTGGGGTGAGGACACAGGCTTCTATTTAGGGGAGAGGCATGGATACAGTTCAGTCAGCTATGCACCCATCAGTCCAGTGAGGGTCCCCAAGGCTTTGCTTACTTTACAGAAAGTGGCATTCTGCTCTCCTGGGATCTGCTGCCCACAGAGTACAAGCCAAGGCTGCTGAAAAACCTCTCCTGTGACTGCCTGAGGGCAGTGTGCCCGACCCTGAAGACAGCAAAGAGGAAGCAGAGCATGGCATGTGGCACATGCACCCTGCATACAGCACAGCACACATGCACGTGCCTGTATGCATGCATTCATGCATATACTCTGTACACATACATAAAACATGTGTGTGTCCATGCAGGTATAGACATGCAAATACACACACACATATACACACAAAGAGACACGCAAATGTGGGGTATTCTGAAGATAGTGAATAGCATTACCGTGCCTGAATCTGGCCATCCCTGCATCTTCTAGTCCTTCTGTATTTTGGTCACGTGAGCTGCTAGATTTTCTTAGGGCTAGAGATGGGAGGGAAGGGGTCTCAGACTTGTGTGCCTGTGGTTCCATTCATGGAAAGACGCTGGGCTCAGAAGCAGAGCTGAGGATGTAGCATCAGCCCACCTTCCCACCTGCAGACTCCTCCACAGTCATCCTAGATCCCTGGTCTTGCCTGCACTGCACATGCCCCTCTCTGCTCCATTGTGCCCTCCTACTTTGTAGTCTTGGGATCCCCTAATTAACCCCATCAATCACGAAACTATGGGGTCTAGCTCCTGGTTTTACTCATTCCTCCCTTCAGAGCTCTGCCCACATCTCTGGCTCCCATCTGCTACTTAAGCTAGGCTTCCACACAAGCCATCCCTGTCTCTGAGGATGTACTGTTTTGTAATACAAGAATGCGAGGCTCCCAACTGTGTGCCCACTGTCACCTCCTATTTCCTGTCAAAGCCATTCCTAGAATTGAATTTGGCCTCTAGCCTGGAGCTGCTCCCAGTGTGACTAACTATGCCCTGCAGGGGCACTGACCTCCCAGGGACAGCTTCAAAGGCTCCCAGTACCATCCATAAGAAGGCCTCCCATTGGGGCCACTTGACAGAGTCTAGAATATTCCCCTAAAACTAGGTTACCAGGCTGGCTGTATCCACATTCAGCCACAGTAGGTTAGGCCCTGTTCCTGCTGCGCATTTTAACCCTCCTCTCTTCTTTTCTCCCCAGTCCTTTCTTCTTTTTCTAGTCCTCTCTCCCTCCTTCAGTCTCTCTTCACCCCTCCCCTTCCTCCCTCTTCTTTCAGCTCTCCCTCCTTCCCTACTTTCTGCTGCTCTCCCTCATCTTCCTCCTTCAATTCCCTACCCCTCTCCCCAGCATCCCTGCTCTGTGTTCCCAGCCTGTGATTTAAAACCACCTTAACATCTCCACTTAGCCAGCTCTGGGGAAAGTGGTGCCTTACACAGCTCTTTTAAAAACAGAGCACAGGCTCCAGGCAAGGCAAGCAGCAGGAACCTAAATGACTATAATTCTGGCGTCCTTGCATTGATAAGACTGGCTCTTGGGTGGCTTCTGCTCCATGGGTAATGATGGTGTTAGGTCATAGGACTGAAGACCTCAGTGTGGAAGGTCAGTGGAGCTTAGGAGAAGCCGGGAGCCACTGGAGTCTGGGGGAAGCTTCCAGGAAGTTCCTGAAGGTCTGGATCTGAGTTGCTGGGAAGAGCAGCCCAAGAGAGGCCAGGGATGCAGAGATGCAGTGATCTAGGAATGACTAGGGATTAGGGAGGATGGCTTCACTGCTCTTTTGTTCTTTTGAGAATGGCCCCGATGTACTGTCAGTCAGACTCGATAGAGGAGTAGCTGACTTTAGCTGAGGCCAGGACAAGTTTGCAGGATGGTCTGTGTGGCCTGCATACCTGCAGGGAGAGTGTGCTGAGAGTCCTCTGATGTAGGGTGCCAGCTTTCTAGTGGGACCCACTGTTCCCCTACAAGTGAGATGATCCCTAATCGCCGAGGCTTCAGGTGCATGAGTCGAGTCACCAGAGGGAATTCAGAATTGTCCAGAGCACTGGCACCTCTCTGTGCCCTAAAGAACGGAGATAGAAGCCACTCAACAAGTTCCAGTGTTGTGTGATATAGTTTGGTTGCATTCTGACATAAATCTTGCTTTGAATCAGAGGGCGGAGCTAGCTACTGGCTGACCAAAATCAACCATAGGGATTTTGAAAGACCGAGGACAGATAGAGAGACAGGAGGCAGTAGGATGGGGCTTAGAGAAGATCTCAGGTGTTCAGGATGGAGGAACAGAAAAGATAGGAGGTCATTGATTGCTTCCCCAATGCTTCTCTGATCATTCAGGTTTTTACCCCAATATCTGACTCTTGATTTTTAATGATAAAGAATAATTAGATAAACGCAATATCTGGGGCCAATGTGGGGTGCTATTTGTAGGAAGAGTTTTACATCAGGAATACCAGTCAGCTCTGTCCTACCACTCTCTCCGAAATAACAACACAGAGGCTTATTATTATTTATAAATGCTTGGTCAATAGCTTAGGCTTGTTATTAACTAGGTTTTACATCTAAACATAACCCGTATTTCTATCCTCTGCCACATGTCAGTACTTTCTTTCAGCCATGACACATTCATCTTGCTTCTCTCTGTCTCTCCTTGAGATTTCTCAGACTCTGTCCTTCTTCCCAGCATTCTCTCTGCCCCCAAAATCCTGCCATCAGCCAGTCAGCTCTTTATTAACCAATGAGAGTAATGCACATTCACAGTGAACAGAAGGATTATTCCACAGCATTCCAGAGCACGCCACACATTATATGTACTTTATCTGTGCACCTCATTCAGAGATGTAGAGAGGGAGACACAGAACAAACCTAGGGTCTCTGGTTACAGATGAAAGATGAGCTACTGTAAAGTCAGCCCTGGCTTCTGTTGATGCAAGGTGTTCAGAAGGCGTTTGAAGGTTGACATCATCTTTGATGACCTCGAGAGATGAGGGACACTATTAGGAACCCTGACTTCTGGGGCAGTGTGTCCTTCTCAGGGTCCCAGTTCCCATCTGAGGAATATGATTGTAGGCCACCCATTATCAAGCCCTGCCCTGCTGGAATCTGGCTAATGGGAACAAGCCTTGGGCTGCAGCTAGACTCCTTGGTCAAGGTGACAAAGTCAGGAGCCACCTTGACTGACAGAGAAAGCACCTTTGTTGTGTTTGGGGTTGGGTCTAGGTTGGATGGGCTCGGTGGGATGCATGCTAAGTATGGAGATGGAACAAAGGAGGGCCCTTCTTTTGACTTGGAAGGCTCCTTGTTGGGTGTCTCACTCAGGGAAATTTCCAGAAGCTTCTTGCAGTTGGAAGAATCCCAGTTTCCTTGAGTCACCTCCCCTACTTCTGCCTCTTCCCTCGAAGCTTGTTCTCTGGCCAAACCAGAATGTTCTCCCCCATCAGAATATGCATTATATTATAATCCAGCTTCCTTTTCCTGCCCCTGGAAGGTCCTCATCACCATTCCCCCCCTGCCTCGGGTAGGGGCCTGCTCTGATCCTACCCTCATCATCTTGCACCCTGTTCTGTGGGAAATTAGATGCTAAGTAAGTGCCATGCATTGTATGTGATGTGTAGGACCTGTGATTTCTCCTCCCACACTTCAGGGCTAGGCTCTTGATCTCTCTTAAGGTCCAGCCTTCAAATGGGCTCTTTGGAAATGCCTGGCCAGTTCATTTGCAGATGTAGAGAACAGAACTAAGCTGTTCCAATACCCCGGAGCTGCAGTGTCTTTCTCTAGGCCGGTGGGACCTCCTCAAATGTCCATTACCATTCAGGAAGATAAGGAAACCAACAGTGATAAGGGCCTACAAGGATCTGGGATGTACTGGCTGGTACCACACTGCTATTCCAGGACCTGAACATAAGGCCCCAGCAGCAACTGAGCAGAAGTGAAACCAGGACTCTGGCCAAGGGAATTCTAAATTGGATACCAGTGCAGTGACTCAGCCCCTTGCTCTCAGCCCTTTCTTTTTGTGTGGGACCTTGGGAACAGAATGGCACCTTAGGGAAATAACAGAGCTTGTGACATCAGGGGAGTCTTACCTTCTAGAAGTCAAACTATGCATTTACCTTATTTATACAGTCTCCTGGAATCACAGTTATCTCTGGAAGTCTTCTGAGCCGCTGAGGATAGAGTTGAAACAAATCACACATACATTCTACAGGACTGGTTGAAGACTGTATCCTTCCATCTCTGGCTGCCTCACTTGTTCAACCTGCATCACCCCACACTGGGGGCCTGCCACACTACCCACGCTGCTCCAGTCTTTCCTAGCACATTTCCCAGTTTTAGTGTGGAAAAGGTTATATTCCAGAGACCCACTCACCTTGGACAACTGGTAGCCATTACATCTTTTCAGGGTTAAATCCTAGTCCTTTTGGTGGTGTCCTGATGCCTGTGCACAGCCATGCCATCAGCTCGTCAATGCAGTTCCCAGTACCTACACCCTCTGTAGCTTCATCTCCTTACAGCTGACCTCATGAACTCGACTCTAGCCATAGTGGCTTCTTGCTGGTCCTCCAAAATGTCAAATACTTTCAGACTCGGGGCCTTTGCACCTTCAGTTCTTTCTCTGCTGGAGTTGTTTTCTATCCCTTTTACAAGTTGTTTTTGGCTGTAATGTCGTGAGCACTGCCATTCACACCATAGCTGCCTTCAGACTCCTTTTGCCTAGGAAGGTGGATGTAGCACTGAACAGGTCCAGTCTGGGCCTTTGGGAGTTTTCTTCCTACCTGTGGAAATAGCCATGTGAGAGATCTGGTGTTCATGGGAGGCCTGTGCCATGAGGAAGCTACACTGCTGGAGTGTCCCTCAAAAGGGATGGATACATCAGCAGAAGATGCCATCTTGGTTCATCTAGTCCCAGCTGGTTCACAGAGAGCAAAAAATCCATCCAACTGAGCTCACCCTAGGCTATAAGGCTCGGAAGTGACAAATCCATACTGTTCTGAAAGATTGTCCTGGGGGTGGAGGGGAGTAACTGAAGCATCCCTTTACACACACACACACACACACACACACACACACACACACACACACACACACGCACGCACACACAGAGTCTCCTTTCCTGCTGTTTTATTTCTCCATTACACTGGTGTTCGGTGAGCAAGCTGTTTACCTCATTGTTCACTCACCATGTTGCCTGGTCGCTACTTAGAATGTGGTGGAGCCCACAGGGATGATGCTTTTTTCTACTTCATTGTTGCTTTAAGTATGTAAACTAGAGGCTGGCTCATAGCTGGTGCTCAACAAATCTGTATTACAGTAGTATCCAGTAACTTTGCAGCATTACACACTACATAGGGGGAAATCTATCCCTTTTGCATTATGAGCGACCTGCATGTTAGCAGTCCTTGTGGTGGCATTTGATCAGTGAAATGTTCCTGTGCCACATGAACACTTGGGGACCAAGGGAGCCCACTCTTGTCTGCATACCCTGCTCATCTGGGCACACACTCACAGAAGGTGGGAGCAAGCAGATGATCTACTAAGCCAAATGTGCAGGCCGTCCTCCTTTGTCTTTGAGAGGGTGACCATTTGGGGCTTACATGTGTGCATGCTGTGTTGCACACCCAGGAGAAGGTGAGGATGAGAGAGGCTGTGCATGCCCGGGCATTAGGTCCACACAGATGACCTCATTGCGCAGATTGCTTTCCATGCTCTTCCGGACTCCTGTTCTGTGCCCCAGGCCCAAAGGGGAGGTGACCTTGATGCTGCAGCCAAAGCTAGAGATCCAGATCACATGTATGTTGGTGATGCAGCTGCCTAGAGCCTCTGCTGGTGATTCTGACTGTGGGGATCTGAGCTGGGACCCCAGAATCTGAATTGCTATCAAGCATTCTAGAAGCTACTTTGGAGGAGGAGGCTCTGGGGAGGGTTCCCCAAATGTGCTAGTGGCTATCAACTAGGTACCAGAGCCCATGGGGCATCACAGTAACCTGGAAGCAGCTTGCCCACACTAGAAGTTCATTCTCTCGTGGTCTAGAATCTAGAATTCTGAAAATTAATCTCATCAAGCTAAGATCATGTTGTCTGCAGGGCAAAATGGAGGCATTTGCTGTGACAAATCACATCAATCCATGTGTCTTCCTCTGTGGTCACACTACCTTCCCTCTTCCTCTGCCCCCTTTTTTCTCTTTTTTCTTTGTGAGTATGGCATGTGGTGTATGTGTATATGATGTGTGTGTGTGAGAGAGAGAGAAAGTGTAGACATGCATGTGCCATGTTGTGCATTTGGAGACCAGAGGACAGCTTTCTGGAGCTGGCCCTCACCTTTCCATCTTGTTTCTGAAGCAGGGTCTCTCTTTTGTTTGTACAACTGCACATAGTAGGTCTAGTTGGCCTTTGGCTTCCAGCTGATTCTCCTGTCTAAGCCTCCCATTTCCTGTGGAATGCTGGGATTACAGATGCACAGTACCTCATCTGCCTTTCTTTTTCCCTCCCCTCCTCTCTTTCTCTCTCGGTTTTGGTGTTTCAAGGTATGGTTTCTCTGTGTAGCCCTGGCCATCCTGGAACACACTCTGTAGACCAGGCTAGCCTCAATCTCAGAGCTCTGCCTATTTCTGCCTTCCAAGTGTTGGGATTAAAGGCATGTGTCACCATACATCATAGCCACCTTTATCTGACTTCCTCTGTAGATTTTTATTTTTGCTTGAACCGAAGTTATCGGGTTTGCACAGCAGTACTTTTGTCCACTGAGCTATCCCGCACTAGGGTACTTTCCCTCTACAAGGTCCAAAGCTTGATCAGATCTACACAGCACCCTTCACACACCATCAGGGAGCTCTACTTGGATATCACTGAGGGGGCTATTAGTTGGCCTAATATGATTGTTTTCTCAATTTCTCAGCAAGAGAAACGGCCCAGAGAGGTTGAGGGAGCTTCCCCAAACCACACAGCTATTCAGGGACCCAGTTTGGAACCACTTTTAAACCAAAAATCAAAAACCAAAAAAACACCAACTTCCATTGGTGTATAACAGAATTTATAGCCTCAGACTACTTTTGAGGCTATGCGCATGCCATGGTGGCCCCCGCGAGGCTCAGAGAAAACAAGCAGTGGGAATCAGTTCTCTCCTTTCACAATGTGGGTCCCGAGAGTGTTGAACTCAGGTCCCCAGTTTTTGCAGCAAGCACTACCTCTGCGCTCTCTCTCTCTCTCTCTCTCTCTCTCTCTCTCTCTCTCTGTCTCTCTCTCTCTCTCTCTCTCTCCTCAAAACCACATTTTTCTTATGTGCTCTGAAACTCAAGCATAAGTCCTCATGCTTGCAAGCCTGACCTTACTTGACTGAGCCATTTTGTCTAAGATTTTAAAAATTGTACAGGAGATTCAACGTGATGGGGTTATCCTCAGTAAAGACTAACGAAGATTGGGCATTATCAGGGAAAAGATATCTTCAAGTGGGAAGAGAATCCGGACACTAAAAGTAATTATCCAGCGTTGTTCGGCAAAATGGCGATCGGTATGAACGGGGGCCCGTGATGTCCTGGGTGGAAGAGAGCACTTCGTCATCTTTATAATGGTGCCTGCACCTATGACTCCCACGTGTGAGACAATACACAGCGCTTTCCACTTTACGCCACTCCTGCAGGGCCCTGTGAAGCTAGGGCTAGTTCCAAGCACCTATTATATATTTTTCGTGTGTAGCCCAGGCTGCCCTCCAACTCGGAATCCTCTTCCTCCACCTCCTTCAGCAAATCCTACTGGTGCGTGCCATTACAGCCAGCAAGCACCTGTATCTTAATGAGAAGGTTCTAGAATCTTGGCCAATGAGCCAGAAAAACAGCTGGTGACAGTAGCTGAAAAGAAGGGGAAAGAGAGAAACGGCACAAAGCTTGACATAAATGAGCAAAGAACTACCCATCCTACCCTTCTGCCTTGGCTGTAGGCGGGCTCTTGCACGTACCCCAGAACTATGTGTAGGAGGCTTGGCCTCCAGCTTATGACACGATTAGGTGATAAGGACTTCAGGGGATGATGGAAAGAAGTAGGTCCCTTGGTTTATCTCTCTGTCTCTGTCTCTCTTTCTGTCTCTGTCTCTGTGTGTGTGTGTGTGTGTGTGTGTGAGTGTGTGTGTGTGTGTGTGTGTGTGTGTGTTGTGTATTTTCCTAGACACCATGAAGTGACTATGTCATCTCAACAGGCCCAAATTGACAAAGGTCAAGTGACCACAGACTAGCATCCTCGAAACAAAAAACTTAGCTAAACCTTTTCTTTTTTAAGCTCATTATCCTGGTCATTTTGTCAGTGTCAGAAAACTGACAGACATAAGCGTCATTAAAGCTCCAAGGGTATGACTTGTAAGATTTCCATTCACCCACACTACACAGAGATGCTTATGGGTTGCTGTGTCCACTTAAGACCATTCCTGGTCCCCATCCCACCTGCATTTCATCTAGTTTCAATGTGGAGGGAAAGATGTGTTGGTGGCATGGGGGTCTGAGTCCAAGGCTGCTAAATTTGATCTGCTACTTGCTACTTTCTGGACATTGCTCTGACTTCTCAAAGAAGTTACAATGGTTTAGTTGCAAGAGACAGCACCTTACCATATATCTGAACCAAACGACAAAGGAAATTTGTTAGTTAAAAGGGAAGAAAAAAATTCGGCAATTGGGAAGGACTTCAAAGAGACTTGATCTAGAACTTCTATGGCTGTCAACAAGATTTACTGTCTCCCATCTCTGTCCTATCTTTTCTTGTGTTGGCTTCATCCTGCGACTCTGATCATAAAAGTGCTGTCAGCAGCAACCTTGACTTTCATCTTTTGTATCCAATGGAGGCACCAAAATGAGCCAAGCATATGTAAGCTTTGGAGCCAGGAACATAATGTCAGACCTCAGAACAGTAAAACACAGAATGCACTTGACCCAAATTTACACACACAGCAAACCAAGATAGCCGAGTCCCAATTAACTCAGGTAGTGCGCTCTATCAAATTAACCCATGTAGTACGCTCTATCACATGCTGTCTGCCTGATTCACCTTCAGGCTAGAGATACAGTCTCCTTTGCCAGGAGCACTGTCTGAGACAGTCATCTGCTGTGAACCCCATCAGCAACTTCAGATGGTCTCCTTGTCTGAGGTCACTGCATGATCATATGCAATAGTTAATGGATACAAGAGGTACAAGGCTGCAACCCTCTATCTTTGGGTAAGTGACATTTTATTTCATGGGTCTCTTGGGCACAGTAATTAAAACTTAAAACACAACTTTTGGCTCCCACATAACTAATCTGAATTCTAGAAGGGCCCAAAAGAACTTCAATGGGACAAAACAACTGCTCAGAAGGCTGGGCTTGAACTCTCAAGTACAGATCCTGCCCCAGCCTCCCTAATTGCTAGGGTTGCAGGAGTATACCACCGTGCCCAGCTTCTACTTGAGCTATGATCTTTGGAGCACGTTAAGGGGCAGGTCCTGCAAACCCGAAGCTGCAGGATCTACATAACACAGAACAACAACAGGATATCCCAGAGGAGCTCAGTGAGGGCCCAGAATCGATAGTGTAGCAGAAACCAGAGGCCTTGAAACAGACCAATAACACATTACAATGAACACTTGCAAGTAAAATGTACGAATTAAAGGGTATACTGTGTGACTACAACTTCCACAATAAGATTTTTATTTTCTTTTAAGTTTTATTTTGTTTTATCTTGTGTGTGTTTTGGGGGGCATTGTAAGGGCAGAGGGAGGATTCAAAGGGACAGGAAGATGAGTGGGATCAAGATGCATGATGTGAAATCCACAAAGAATCCATTAAAAAATTAAAGACAACAACAGCTGCCCACAAGGAAATGGCTACACCTATATGTTTCTTCCACTTACAAAGGAGAAAGCAAGGTGACAGAGAGCGACATTTTAGGAGGAACTGTTTTCTACAAGGGTGAGATGGAAGGTACTATTTTGTGGTCACTGAGGTCTCATGTTTAACTGAATATTGGGACACAAAGACACAGGCTTCCTGTCCAGACCTCACTGCAGTCAGGCCAGCCTGTGGGGCTTAGCTTAACTGTGATCTGTGGCTCGTGAACAGAAGTGAGAAGTGCCATTTGTGTCCATGACTCCAGAGACCACAAGATCAATCACCGAGTTCTCTGCCAGGCGCCCAGGGATCACGTGTTGGGTGGCCTGGGTGAGTCATCACTGTCACACCCTTAGCTAGGACTGTTGGAGTACTAAAAAGAGCAGGTCCGACTTGAGCCAGACTGTGGTAGGAGACAGGAACTCCCGTCTCCTTCTGCACTGTTCATTTGGCCACCGTTGAAGCAGCTGACCCTGTATTTCAGCCCACAGACAGCACAACCCTCCATTTACTAGGAAATTGACAGAAACTCTCCCAGCCTCAACTCTCTAGGGTTCCAGGAAAAGCCAGGGTGATGCTGGTGGCAGGCCTCCCTTCAGAATCAACTGCATCCCAATGTCCAGGGAGAAGTGGGCACTGTGACATTGTGTGACAATATCCACCCTCTCCTCCCCTGGACCATGAACCCAGGTGGTCAGGGATGTGGCCAAGTTCAGAGTGGTGACTTCTGTCCAGTGTCCATCCAGAGCTCGGACCTGGCAGAGCCACCTGAGCATTCTCAGTGGGAGACAGTACAGTTGCATTATTGTCCACAGCCAGTGTGTGACAGATGTGGGTGTCACCCAGCAGGCAGCCAAGTGGTGACACTCCGGTGAGAATTTGGGTCCCCGTCTCACCCCTCATTCCTCTCCTGCTGTCCACCCAGCAGCACCTGGAAACTTGTTAGAAATGAAGGTGACGGTTCCATGGTGTAATGGTTAGCACTCTGGACTCTGAAATGGAGGTGAGATTCAACTTCTCTTTATCCCTAGGGTTATGAGTTATCCTAGTCCTGTCATGCCCTCTTGGTCCCTGTGACACTAACTAGAATCCTGAGAAGTACTGTGTGGCACTGGCATTTCGCTGTCTACACACAGCTATCTAGGCTAGTCTTACAGTGGTGCCCAATAAATGCCGAAGATTGGGATATTGTCTTGGGTTTCCTTCCTATTCAGCTCTTAGACACAGATTCACTAACCAGTAAGAGGTGTGGAAGGGCCAGATGCTAACAAGCAGCCACTTGTTTGGATCTGCTAGTACATCAACTAAAAGAAAGAAAGGGAGAGGGAGAGGGAGAGGGAGAGGGAGAGAGAGAGAGAGAGAGAGAGAGAGAGAGAGAGAGAGAGAGAAGATATGATTATTTCTAACAAGAGGAAGAAAAAAGAAGTCAAATTAAATACTGTTTATTGCAGTATGGCTTTTTTTTTTTAAAGCATAGCTGTTTATTCATCCTCGGCATCTAGCTGAATATATATCATTATTAAGTGAAGACAGTAATGCTCAGAATGATTAGGTGACTTTCCCAGGATCACTCAGCCCAGAACCAGGGTCCTATAGTTACAATGGCCCCCAAAACAGTCCATGATGGAGGAAAGGACCCATTGGGGTGAAGAGCAACAGTTTTATAGGAACTAATGTTTTCTGCCTTGTTTTGCACTATCCCCAAGTTGAAATCTCTTTTGGGGGCAGTTTAAGTGGTGGGAGCATTGTGTATGGTGGCTGCAGAGACCTGCAGAAGCATTTGACATCTTTTGGGCTGTTGCTAGGGAGACCTCCACTCATTGTCACTCTCCTACATACACACACACACACACACACACAGAGAGAGAGAGAGAGAGAGAGAGAGAGAGAGAGAGAGAGACAGAGAGAGAGAGACAGAGAGACACAGAGAGAGAGAGAGACAGAGAGAGACAGAGTCCTCAGGAATCAGCAGAAATAACCTAAAGTCATATCACAAGAGCTGCAGGCAGTGGCCACAGGGGAATGGGGATTCAGACGTTATGTGTAGGGACCAGGGCTTCTTTGGAGTACTCATATAAACACAGCCTGTGGGCCAAACAGCCAGATGGACGGAAGTGGCCAGGTCTTATCTTTGCAGGAGCTTGGGATCAGAGTGGCTCATGGAATGGTCATCACGGGACTGGGAGGTCCGTGTGTGGTGTGTCACTGTCCTGCAATCTCCCTAGAACAAACAGTGGTTTTTTTGTTGTTTTTTTTTTTCCACTATCTGGTGGGGGATCTGAGCCAGGTGCTCTTCACAGTTTCTAAATCCTCCAGGCAAACACAATAAAATGACACCAAGACCCAGGGGTGAGGGGGTAGGGGTAGGGGGGGAGGGGGAGGGGGACAGTGTCAGGGCTCAGCCTGAATAGAATAAACACAGTTTCAAACCTGGTCCCTGACCTGTCCATCTAGGCCTAGTTTCAGGACCTAGCAGGACCTGGTACTTGTATAACTTTCCCTGGGAAAACTTAGGATATTCAAGATAGGGCACTGACAGACTGAAAAATTGAGTCTACCCAAGTCCAGCTTGGTGAATATCAGGGCTACCCACAGGATCCTGGATAAGGGTTACCCCCAGGAGCCTCGGTGAGTGTTATCCACAGGAACCTGGGTGAGTGTTATCCACGGGAGCCATGTTAAGGGTGAGTTCAGGAGCATGGATGGTGGGCTACATACAAGAGCCCCAGGTTATGGGTTACTTACAGAAATAAGCATGGATAAGGGGTTACCCACAGGAGTGTGGGTAACTTAGGTAACTGTACCGCTAAAAAGTTCATTTCAGCATGACTGCCAATTTTGAAAAGCTATGTCCCTGGAGTCCCATCCTTAATCTACTTCTATCTCTTATACACTCCTTTGAGTACCCCAAGACCGTGTGCATCCCGGGAGCAGCAGGAGGTGATGCAATGAGTCTGGCCTGCTGCAGACTTCATTGCCATTACTACAGGGCATGGCTTCTGTCCATCACTGCAGCCCATAGCTCTGTGTGGCAATAAGCAATGGATATTTCAGGCCTAGAGGAGACAGCTACAGCAATGCTGGGCTGCTTGCTCCTCCCAGGCTGAGATATTGAAAGTTTGCTGAGTCTGCTCAATGCACACCAGGGCCTGGAGGTTAAGGGGCCTATGGGCCCTGTGCAATGAGTCTCCTGCCCCTAGGGAAAGACAAGGAATGTGGGCCAGGCTGCCTGGCCTATTGTGTCTTCCCAGGCCTTCCTGGTTTTCTTGGTTAGTGTTGATTGTCATCTCCCCAGGATCTGGGATCACCTAGGAGACAAGCTTCCAAACACACTTGTGAGGTATTCTTTAGTCCACTATACCCCCCTCCCACCATGGAAGCCTGTGAGGAACTCTCTATCTAGATGAGGCTTAGGTAGAAAGACCCACTATAAGTGTGGGGGTCAGTGCTCCCTAGGCCAGTGTCCTGACTGTATAAAAAAGGAGAAAGTGTGGCCAGTACCTTTGCCTCCTGGCTGGGAGACAATCTGAGCAGTTGTTTGGAACGCCCTCTGCTTGACTTTCCCGGGGATGGGCTGCACCCTTGAACTGTGAGCTTTGATTTGTTCCTTAAGTTGCTTTGATAAGGGTATTTTATCCCAGCAAAAGGAAAAGTCACTAAAATACTGTCCTAAAGACCAAGGGGTAGGCCATGTGGCCGCCCAGTGTTAAGTGGAACAGAGTAGGCATGCATAAATGGTGACACTACCAAGGAGCATCAACTCATAGAGGTGGCATGTCCCCTTCAAGGGGACCTGGAAACTGAACCTCACAACCTTTTCACTGTATATTTTCACTGCCTGTGCCTCCACCCTGTGTGCCTTGCATTACCCCAACCTCTGCCCGTAGAAATTGTTCAATCTCCTGACAATAATAAAGCAACTAAGGGTGTTAAAACCCAGGTTGGCACCTGTAGGAAGAACTGAGCTAAGCACTGGGGAAGATGTCGGGACCAGACTGCCAAGAGATGGGGCTGGGCCTTGGACAGTAAGCAGAACTGGATGCAAAGACCCTACACCTCAGCACATGGAGCCAAGTCCTGCAACACAGCAGGTGAAGGCATGCCATGCAGCTCTATGTCAGTATTTCCTCTTCTTCTTCCTTTTTATTGATTTTTATTGAGCTCTACATTTTTCTCTCCTCCCCTCCCTGCCTTTCCCCTCCCCTTTAACCCTCCCCCAAGGTCCCCATGCTCCCAATTTACTCAGTAGGTCTTGTCTTTTTCTACTTCCCATGTAGATTTTATCTGTATGTCTCTCTTAGTATCCTCATTGTTGTCTAAGTTTTCTGGGATTGTGATTTGTAGATTTGTAGGTTTTCTTTGCTTTACGTTTAAAAACCACTTATGAGTGAGTACGTGGGATACTTGTCTTTCTGTGTCTGGGTTACCTCACTCAAAATGTTTTCTAGCTCCATCCATTTGCCTGCAAATTTCAAGATGTCATTTTTTTGTTTTGTTTTGTTTTGTTTTTTTGCTGTGTAGTACTCCATTGTGTAAACGTACCACATTTTCCTTATCCATTCTTCGATCAAGGGGCATTTAGTTATTTCCAAGTTCTGGCTATGACAAACAATGCTGTTATGATCATAGTTGAGCACATGTCCTTGTGGCACGATTGAGCATCCTTTGGATATATGCCCAAAAGTGGTATTATTGGGTCTTGAGGTAGGTTGTTTCCTATTTTTCTGAGAAATCACCACACTGACATCTTAAGGGGCTGTACCAGCTTGCATTCCCACCAGCAATGCAGGAATATTCCCTTTACCCAACAACCTCTCCAGCATAAGTTGTCATCAGTGTTTTTGATCTTGGCCATTCTTACAGATGTAAGATGGAATCTCAGAGTTGTTTTGATTTGCATTTCTCTGGTGACTAAGGCTGTTGAACATTTCCTTAAGTGTCATTCAGGCATTTTAGATTCTTCTGTTGAGCGTTCTCTGTTTAGGTCTGTACTCCATTTTTTTATTGGATTATTTGTTCTTTTCATGATCAATTTCTTGAGTTCTTTGTATATTTTGGAGATAAGACCTCTGTCTGATGTGGGGTTAATGAAGATCTTTTCCCATTCTGTAGGCTGTCGTTTTGTCTTGTTGATCATGACCTTAGCTTTATGTCAGTACTTCTTTATAGCTGTTCTCCCTCTGGGCCTCACATGCTCCTGATGCAGCTTCTGGGCCCCAGAATTGTGGCAGCTGTAGGAAAATGTCCTCTGCAAACCCCCTGCAAGGCACTCCTACAGATGGCAGACATGAACAAAGTTCCACACTATGGAGGACAGGTGATCCGGTCCAAAGAGTGCTGAGAGTCAGTGGGATGGAAGGAAGGAGCCGGGACACCAGATCCATCCCCTTCTGATCCTACATGGCAATCTTTCCAAGAACATCTGTTACCTTACAAAGCAAAGAAGGTTTTTGTGGTGTGAGAGGAAAGGTGGGGGTAGTGGGGGGTAACGTGGTAGGGATGTGTACATAGAAGCAGGGACATTGTTTGCAGCCTGATAGCAGATGCCAAGAGGTTCTTACACTTCAGGTCTTCTCAGAAAGTTCCGGTATTTTAACTTTACTCTCTGGCTGCATTATATAAGGCAGACACTGTGATTTCCAGCAAGAATCTACTTCACACCAAGAAACTGAAACAAAGATTTTGAAGACCTTGTCCAAGGGCATATAATAACTAGGAATTAAAAATGGGTTTTGTTGTAGGAAGGCCGCTTGTTTGTTTCCTGGCCACCCAGACTCCTGAAATAACCACACAGAAACTGTATTGATTAAATCACTGCTTGGCCTATTAGCTCTAACTTATTATTGGTTAGCTTTTACATCTTAATTTAACCCATCTCCATTAATCTGTGTATCACCAACGAGGTCATGGCCTACCAGTAAAGTTTCAGCGTGTCTGTCTCTGGCGGTGGTTCCATGCCTTCTCCTTGACTCCACCCTCTTTCTCCCAGCATCCAGCCTAGCTTTCCTTGCCTAACTAAGTTCTACCTTGCTATAGGCCAAGCCAGTCTCTTTATTCATTAACCAATAAAAGCAACACATAGACAGAAGGACCTCCCACACCAGGGTTTGAGTGCAGGCAGCTCAGGAACACCTTTAGTGCACTGACCAGAACGACGTTGTAAGGCGAGCTGAGCTGTGCACTGTACAAGGGCCTGACTGTGGGGTACAGAGGCTGCAGACAGCTAGTATCTGCTCTCTAGGCTGTGTGTGTGGCAGCTATGTGTATCTTACATACCAGAACTTCCAGGCCCAACCCAGTGTCCCCAGAGGATGATGCTGATCACATGCAGTTTTTGCTGTTCCTGAGTGTGACGCTTTATTTTCAAATCAAAAGCTTCTCCAAGTCATCCACAAGGCAATTGAAAAGGCCAAGCACACTGAAGCTGTGAAGTCCGGTTCTTCCCAGTTACACTGGGAATGGGGAAGGAAGCAGTGAAGCTCCACTGGCTTCTCCAGTCCCTCTAGAAGTCAGGAGAGCCTTAGGCAGGTACGCATGTGCAAACCATTCACTTGGTATCCCTCTTGTAGAAAGCAGCCTGGTTGGAGCTCCACAGCCTCTGTCAGACCTCCTTTAGATACTGCTTATAGAGCAGAAGGGAAAAAACTGCAAAGCACCCTTGGAGGAGACCAGGCAAATTAGCTAAGGGATGCTGAAACTCAGAGCACAGCATCCTCCTGAAAGCAAGGTGACCTGTTGTGACAACCATGGAAATGGCACCAGACCAGCTTGGAGAGCAGTGTGTGCAGCTTGCAGAATAACGTTTTCATGGAGATATGTGTTGAGCAGATGCTAGTTCTTTTTTTTTTCAATGATTTTTTTTTAGAATAGAAAACAAGATATTTTTATATATACATATCATTGGTCTTGCTCACCCTCACTCCCCTCCCCCACTTTTGTTGGTTCCCTTTCTTCCTCAAACATCCTCCTCCTGCTTTCAAAGCATATATACGTATTGTGTATATATGTGTATACACACACACACACACACACACACACACACACACACACATATATCCACACACATCTTCAGATTCTGCTCGAGAGAAGACAGGCTATATCTTATCTTTCTTCACTCTGCTACCCTCTATTGTTCCCCACTGTGCGGATTTAATCATTTTCTTTGGTTTCTGTCCTAGTTGCCTTCTGTGGCTTTTATGAAGCAGCACAGAGAAGGAAGGGGTTTGTTTGACTTACAATCCCAGGTCATAATCCATGTCAGGCACTCAAGCAGCTATCACACCACATCACGGCCAGGAACAGAGAGAGGAAAAAGACATCTTGCTTTCTCTCTTGTGTAGAGCTGGCTTTCGTCATTCTTATACTGTTCGGGGCCCAGCCCATGAAATGGTGTCACCCACCCTGAGAGTGGGTCATACCCCCTTCAACCAACAACCAAGAAAATCCCCCGGACACTCTGCAAACTAACCTGATCTAGATCAGAGGTTCACAACCTTCCTAGTGCTGCGACCATTTAATACATCTTCATGTTGTGATGACCCCAATCATAAAATTATTTTTGTTGCCGCTTCTTAATTGTAATTTTGCTACTGCTATGAATAGTAATATAAATATTTTTGGAGATAGAGGGTTGTCAAGGGGGTTGTGACCTACAGGTTGAGAACCGCTAATCTAGATAATTCCTCTAGTGAAGTTCTCTTTTCAGATAGTTCTAGATTTCAGAAACTTGACAAATACCACCACAGTTTCTTCTTTCTTCTGTTTGCTTGGCTGGTTGATGGGTTTTAGTGAAACAAGATCTCAAAAACTCAAGGCTGGCCTTAACCTCCAAATCTTCTTGCCTCCACCTCCCTAGGTTTGGAATTACAGGCAAGAATACCACCTGTCCTGCAGTACTACCTGTCCCATTGATGGCAGCACAGTGGACTCCATCTGAGCAGATTCTGAACCTGGGCAGAACTCCCATTAAACCTGGATATTTCTTAATTCGGCTTGTTTTGATTTGGCTTGATTGGGAATTTTGCGTCGGCGGGGAGCTTGCATTAGGAAATATTCCTAACATTTTGGAGGTTCCACCGAGATAGGGCAGGCCTTTCCACACGGCTGGCCATGTGTTGAAAGGCCCCTAGCCTACAGTCTGAGCTCTCCACGCCATGCTTAAACTGGCTTTTGGGCTACAGTGGCTGCATCTTGGTGAGTCCCTTTCCTTGTCTATGCTATAGAGTTTTGGGGGGACCCATTCGTACTTATTTTTCTTGTTTTTCGGATTCCTGCTGATGTCGTGAGCTCACGCCAGGGGTTCGATTCCCAGCGGTGGTCAAACCTGCAGGACTGGGCTTGGCTGAGGCCGAGATCTGTGTGTCTTGGGATGCCTGGCATTCAATCTCCACGGCCCCATTTGGGCCTAAGAGCCATTGTGGCGGATGCGCTGGAGTGGACTTAGGTCATGTGGTTGGGCATAGACTCTAAAATGGGCACTTACAGTTCAAAGCCAGGTCTGCTGTTGTCCCTGTAATGCCTCTTACAAAATCTTTTAAATTAAGCCTGTCTGATACAAATGAACAGAGCTTACAGATGTCCATGGTTTTTGGTCTCTGCGCTTTCTTGTGGCCCCGAGGAGGGACCGCACAAACACAACCATCGGGAGGAAGAAAAAGGGACCACGTGTTCCTCTTTCAGGAGATCACTTAAATACCCTGGGAAGTGGTCCTGGGGTGGGATTTGGAGTTCAGACCAGGCCTGGGAGCTGGGATAGATGCGAGGGGCTAGCGTCTACGCTCCCAACTTGACATTCAGGACTCTTTGGATATAGGGGTGACAGAAAATTGGAGTGGTAATTATGACAAACATTTAGGCTCTCTTTGGGAAAAAGTGTGTAGACTCAAATCTGGCTACTTCCTGTGGACATGGGGCTTCGTGGGGAAGGGGAGAGCTAGGTGTTGTTTACAGGCACATTCCGCAGCCCTTTGTAGTTTTGAAAGGAAGATAAAGTAAGCTATTTTTTTAAATGCTCTTTGGATTTGAAAAGGATCTTTACAAATGGCCCACTCTTCAGGATAGAGGGGACATTGGTCCTCAGGGCCCATGGAGCCACTTTCTGTGTCATCTGTTCTCATTCCTCATTGGTAAGCACTGACCTTCCCACAGCAGTTCTCTTACAATTCACTCCCACCCCATCCCTACCCCCATCTCTGTGGCTTCTCTAGGCCTGGCACACAGCAGGGCCCAAAGAGGCTCGCTGAGCTCCTGGCAGGAGCTTCCTGCCCCAGTAAACACGCTCCCTCTGACCCCTCAGGAATGCTCTTGGCACCCAGCAGCAAGGCAGGCCCTAAAAGTGAATACTGTTAATTGCACAACAAAACAACGCTTTCCAGATTTGACCCAGGGCAGCTGACTGCCTGGGCTGCTTGTGTGTGTGTGTGTGTGGTGGTGGTGGTGGTGGGGTTGTTGTGTTGGCAGCTGCTCCAAGGCTAGTCAGGGAAAGAGACCCTAGCCCAAGTGACAGACCATATCTCCAGAGACAGGCAGCCACTGTGGACTGCTGGAGGGGTGCAGCCACTGTGGGCTAGAGGGGTGCAGGCACCATCACAGATCACTTTGCATTGTTGCTAAAAGGTGTTTTTGTCTCCACGTATGTACAGTAAACCCCTCCCCACTCCATCCCAACACTCTGACCAACAAACCAAGCAAACAAAAAGATGGAGGACCTGGGAAGATGGCTGGGATCCTGAAGTGTTGCAGGGCAAACATGAGGACATGAATTCAGCTTCCCAGCATGTGGAGGCGAGGAGACAGGAAGAGTTGTAGAGCTGGCATTCCAAGCCCAGAGGCAGCAATAATTCTGCCCCAGTCCCCTTTGCACGGAGTTAGTGTAGGCAGAGATGCTAACTTGAATCTGTCAGGTGAGGATTTTTACTGGAACATACAGATGTGTGTGTGAGTGTGTGTGTGTGCGCGCGCGTGCACACACGTGTGTATGTATATACAAAATAGAGAAAGGAACACATGTATGTTTGTGGGCCATATGAAGCTGTGTAATAGTCACTTTCTTGACACTAGTGTACTGTCTGTGGCAAACAGCTTCGAAGGGGACTATTAATTTGGCTCAGTTTCAGAGGGCTCAGGTTTCACGGCAGTGGGGAGTGCCAACCAGAGCAGCATCTGTCACAGTGGCAGGAAGCAGTAGCAAAGAACCTGTGTCTGCTCTTTCTCCTCTTCCCTTGACTGCACACTGCTGCTCAGCCTGGAGCAGCTGTTCTGGATGGGGGTGGGGAGGAAGCTGTTTTGAAGAAACACTGGTGCCATATGTCACTGCAATGTAACAGATAACTCAAGATGATTTATAACTCTGAGAATTGATCTTATTCAACACTCTGAGCCTACATTAACCTGAACCTGCCACCTTGGGTGGCCATGATACCAGAATAGAGGAGGCAGGAAGTGACTGGGCACCAACAGGAAGTTGATGAGGTCCTGGAAAGCAAGGCTGATGTCAGCCCTGTGACTTGGCCTACAGTTACAAGAAAGGATGGGACGCTTTGGATACCGTCACGTGACAGGGTGTGTTCCATACAGAGAAGACCACTGTGGTTTGTAGTAGTGAGAGTACTCAAGTTAGTCAAGCTGTTCCTGAAGTCTTCAGCTGGAGGCCTCTGGTCTCCAGCAAACAAAGCTGTGTGATCTGCAGCCTGCACTGTCTTCCAGCCTGTGAGAAGCCTTGGTGACATAGAGTGAGGGAAGGGTTAGCACCTTTCACTACGGTCACATGTAGAATTTAGATAATGACTAATGGCTGATAAAATGTTCTGTCCCGAGTTAACCATTGTAGAGGCTTATCTCTTGCTCATGGTGGCTCATGGACACTCATGACCATCTTCATATTATACAGAGGTAAAGGGATGGGCCAGGGTCACACAGCCAGAGCCTGGATTCTAGTCTCAACTGTTCGCTATCTTTTCACAGGGCCTGAGACATCCTCCCTACCTGAAGGACCAGGTGTGGAATGTCTCAACACAAATAGTTGAGACTGAAGCATGCAAGATGATACAGTTTGAGGGGCAGCTACAGTGTGTGATCTGATGAGCTCTGGGGTATTGGATAGATTCCAATGCCCAGGAGGCATTCCATGGGACTGAACCAATCATCCTCAGCCCAGAAGAGATTCACTTGCTGTGCCAGTACCATGAATACCCTAAGGATGTATTACCTCCTGGTCCATCATTAGTAGGCAACCACATCTCTTCATGAAGGGACATGAAGTCCCTCCCCAAAGCCACTTAGTGGGGGGAGTGTGTTAAAGTTAAGTGACCTTGGCCATTTTTCCCCTCACCTTCTGTCTCTAATCACCCATCAGCCTGGTCTGCCATTTCAGTTTTCAAGTTCCAAACAGCAGCCATTTTCCTACCCCAAATGCCCCACTATACTCCCTCACCAGGTTCTCCCTGCTGTCCATTCCGGAGACCTCTTCTTTAGTTGAGACAAGACTTCCTTGGACACTAGCCACCATATCAGCCTAGAGAGTCTTTTAGAAAAGTGTGTTGTTCCTCTGATCCCCTCCTCTGCTGACCTCAGGTCAATTTAGGATAATCTATCAAATCACACTGAGGCCCTGCTAGGTCTTGTCTGTATGGGCAGAGCTGCATCCCCAGGACTTACATGCTGAAACCCTAACCCCAACCTCAGAGTGTGTCTGGATTTGGAGAGGATCTCTAAAAGTCAGTTCAAGGGTAATGAGAGTGGCCCTAAACCATTCTGAACAATGTCTTAGCAAGAGAAGACCAAGGCGCTGATGGGTACAGAGGAGGACAAAGTGAGACACAGGAACAGAAGAGCCATAAATGAACTCAGGCTGGAGGTCTCAGCAGAAACCAGCTCGGCACTTTCCAGAAAACTGCACTTTCAATGGAGGTATTATTTCGTTGCCTAAGGCACATGTCTAAGACATAGTGGTCTCTTCCAACAGTTCTGCTTCCTGTGACTTCAGTTACTCACAGTCACTGTGTTCTAAAGACATTAAATGGAAGATTTTGGAAGTAAACAATTGATAAGTTTTCAGTGCTGCTCTGCTCTGAATAGCGTTATGAAATCTTGTAACTTCTCACATGCCTGTCCTACTTGGGGTATAACTATTTCCATCTAGCATATCTACATTCCATACACAAATGCCATTAATCATTTACTGAACGCTCTAATTCCCATCTGTTGCCTACTGCCTATGCCAACAGGCATTAGTCACTCACTGCATACTGTAGCCCCCATTACTTAGTAGCCATCTCTGTTATCAGATGGGCTGTTGAGTCTTCACAGTGAGTGTGGTCCAACTACCTTCATTGTAGTTAACAATGGCTTCAGTATGCAAGAGCAGAAATAAGTAACCATTTTATCATCTGGAATATTGCCTCAATTGTTCCATTTTACTACTTGTTGTCAGTCTCCTATTGTGTCCAATTTATTGATTGAATTTTATCATAGGTATGTATGGTGTGGTGGTTTGACTAGGAATGGCCCCTAACGGCTCATATATTTGAATGTTTGGTCCTTAAGGAATGGCATTACTTGACAGGGATTAGTAGGTGTGACCTTGTTGGAGTAGGTGTGGCCTAGTTGGAGGAAGTGTGTCATTGGGAATGGGCTTTGGGGTTTCGAATGCTCAAGCCAAGCCCACTGTCTCTCTCTTCCTGCTGCCTGTAGATCCAGATGTCCAGAAGTCTTGGCTTCTTTAATACCATATCTGCTTGTGTACCATCATACTTCCTGCCATGCAGATAATGAACTAAACCTCTGAAAATCTAAGCAAGCCCCAATCAAATACTTTCCTTTAAAAGAGTTTTCATGATCATGGTGTCTCTTCACAGCAACAGAATACTGACTAAATCATATGTATAGAAGAAAACAGTGTAAATGAGGTCTTGAGTACCCACTGGGAATCTTAGAAGGCATCTCTGTGATGCCTTAGACTTAGTCACAGCAACTATACCAACCATCGCTCTGCTCCATCACGCATTGCAGTCTCTCCTGAAGCCACTGTGGCCCCCTTCAGGATCCTAGTAATGACTGTGAACACTCCTGCCTCAGGGCCTTTGTGCGGCACAGCTCTCTCCCCCTCAAATGATCACAGAAAGATAAGTCTGGAGGCAGGGTGGGTGGCATTTCAAGAGAGGAAGGCAGTCCAACACCTGGCTTGTGCCTGGACTGAGACAGCTGTGGGATTGGGGGATTGCAGAGAAACATACAGAAGCTCCTGACGAGAAGTCGTGGGGGGTGGGGCTTCATGATGGGATCACCTCGAGTACAAAGAGACAAGAGACAGGATGGGATCCTTCTTGCCTTCAAACGAGGACACCGTGAGTCTAGTGCTGAGCCAAGTGTGAGCTTGTGTGAGTCTAGTCCTGAACCAGTGTGAACTACTGGGAATCTAGTCCTGAGCCTGCTCCACATTGCAAATGGGGTCTCAAGGGTCCTCTGTGAAAGTCACCCCTGTTCATGGGACAGCAAGGAGGCTGTGTCTGGTCACCAGGTCCCTCCTTTCTACACATCCTTGACTAGGGTGACCCAGAACCTTGCTTAGCATGGACCCCCATCTCTGTGCTCAGTATTTCTCTCTGAAATAGTGACCTGACCTCCAGGTACTTCTGTTCTGGTTTGTAAGGTCCTTAATCATCTCTGGTGGACCCTTGCTGTGGCAGGGAAGGTAAAGGGATCTGAGCAAAGCCCAGGCCTTGGTTGGACAGTGGAGGAGGCTCTGAGCAGCAGAAACCCTGCTCAGCATTTTCTGGAAGGCCCAAGGTCAGTGCTGGGGCTTGAGCTCTGGGGAACGCAGACTTCCCTGCACCCTCCCTGGTTAAACATTCCCCTGCTGTGGCCCCGTCTACCGAGAAGTTCCACCAGAGCTTAGCACACACCCAGATGCTGCTACCACATGTCCTGAAAACCTCGGCAGCCCATTTATTATTTGGTTTGTATTTAACTAGAAGAGGAAAAGTAGAAAAGAGGCACACAAATCCTCTCTCCCATCGCCCCACCTTGACCCCCAATGGCCAAATGACCTTGGCTGCAAGGTTTCCCAGGGCCCAGCAGGCTAGCTTTGCAAAGAAGAATGGCAGCTTCTGTAATTTGTCCCCAATTTCCCAGCACCATTACAAGTTCCTTAACCTCTTTGGGAATTAAGAACAGTTCAGTGAAGCCATGTGGCATGACTCTGGGCCTCAGTCTCTTCCAGGTTCCCCACCCACAGCCACATTTTCCTGCGGCAGTGTCCTCTACCTGGACAGCCCGGGCCGTCTCTAGCAGTGGCAGCGAAGCCTGGAGTTGTGGTTCCTGTGTCGATGTTGGGTTTTGGATCTCGCACCTAACCCAGAGGTGCTGAGTTTTAAACTCAGGGCTTTACACATGCTGGCAAAGTGCGCTGAGTCCCATTTCCAGCACTGTACCAGTTCCTTGTCACAGATCATTGCCTCATCTTGTTCTGCATGACTCTCCATTTATAAAAGCAGACGCAGCTGAGGCTTTGGGAACCTTGGGAAGATAAAGCTGGTGTTACCTGAATCTCTTTGTCCCAAACAAGAGCCCCAGGAAAGATCAGCATTCCTAGCCCAGTGTAGGGACTATAACCTCAGCACACAGAAGGCCAGGGCAAAAGAACTGCAAATTTCAGATTATCTTGTCCTATGTGTTGAGATTCTGGTGGGGAGAGAATACAAGAAAAAACACCAGCATTGCTATACATGCCCCACTGTATGTCTCTCTGCCTGTTCTCCTCTCTCCCAGCCTGGGTTAATAAGGTACTGGCTTTCCCCCCCTCAAGTCATGACCCACTCTGGACAGCACACATATTGGTGGGAAGCCAGCACCGTATCTTTGGGTGTGTGATGGTGAGTATCTGATTACAGGGACCAACTCTCATTTATCTTCCAACCTCCAGGTCAGTAATCACAAGCTCTGAACCAGTTTCTTGACTGGATGAATAACTGGGTGAATGGATAAATGAACTCCCCATGACCTTGCCTGCCTCATCTCCACTAATCGATAGTGGTCTATGCCCCAGTTTCTAAGCTACGTCCTAGACATTGACCAGGTCTTTCAATGTATGAGCATGGTTAACGGACCAGATGACCTAGCAGGGCAGCCGGGAGGTCAGAGAGGTTGTGCAAGCTGGGTCTTGGCATGCAGGACACCTCACACAGTGCATGGGACGGCCCACACAACTAACCTTTTGTTTTACCAGACTCAGCAAGATGGCTCAGTTGGTAAAGTGCTTGCCTTACAAGAATGAGGTCCTCAGTTCTGATCTCAGACCCATCTAAAAGTCAAGTGAAACAATGTGCCATTGTTACCCTAGTGCTACGGTGGGTAGGTCAAGTTTAGCTAAATCAGTGAGCTCTAGGCTAGTGAGCTCACTAAACTCCTGTCTCAAAAAACAAGGTGGAAAATGACAGAGGCAGACAACGAGCGTCAGCCTCTGACCTCCATACATGCTCTCACACACACTCACAGAGCTGTGTACACCTGGTATTTTGTCCCAGTGGTGGGGATCTAATACATTGCTATATGAGGACTGTAGTAAGCAAGAATCACAGACTTCCATAGCAACAAAGTATTCTTTCATAAGTTTGGAGGCTGGAAGTCCAAGATCAAGGGTCTCAGGGCTGAGTCCTCCCTCCCTGGCTTGCAGGCAGGGTCCTCTCTTGGTGTGTTCCTCCATTTCTCCTCTGGACATCACTCACTATGAGATTTGTGGATCAGATGATAACACCTAATGGATCACCATGATGAAGACCTGTCTCCCAGTGGAGATGCCAGGGTTCAGGGCTTCACCATATGGATTTGGATGGAGGAGGCAAATTACCTATGACAACAGCTTCATTGAGTCCAAATCCATGTCATAGAGCTTATCTTGTACCACAACATTCTACCTGCACTGTTATACAATAACTAAAGGAACGAATGAACACATTGGGATCAATGATCCAAATTCATTGAGAATCTGGAACAAAATCTGCCAGCATCCCATGGTCAAACTGAATGACAAAGAGAAGCCACAGGCTCTAAGAACGTTAGTGTTTCAATGATCTGAGTGCCCAATCTCTTCCTTTTAACCTCTGAGGTGGGACTAGCATCCAAAAGATCCATGTCAGTTTCTCCTGTTTACTCTTAAGCCTACAGGCATCAGTGGCTTGGGGAGACAATTTCACGGTGTGTCTACTGAAGGAATGGCAGGTTATTTTGCAGCGCTCGGCAGAGCCCATGTGTCTCAACCCTTGGGCTCAGCGTCCATTCACAGTTTGGTCTGTGTGAAGATTGGCGTCAGATCTGCCCTCTTGGGAATGTGAGAGCTGCATGCTCCTGCTGGGGCTCGTTCCTGGGGGCTCCAAGCCTATTATCTCCTCGGGACTCCATGTGACATCCAAGAGGCTGCAGACAGGGCCATTCAGTGTGGGTTTGTCACTTTCCATAGTTCTGTTGAAAAACTCTGATCATTGGGAATGTTTTCTAAGCAAATAACGAAAAGGGCAGAGAACCCAAAGCTATCAGTTATGTTTCTTATAAACAAACTGAAATAAGTTGGTTAGGAAGCTAGGGGCAGCTGAATGTTGGAATCATAGAAAACTTGGGTTTGGAAGGCACTGGACCTTCATTTGATCCTCTACTGCTTAGTCTTATGAACTTCAAAATGGGTGTGTTCTTGTTCTTGCCTGCCTGCTTACTTCCCTCCCTCCCCTCTTTCTTCCTTTTGTCTTTTTCTTTTTTGAGACAGGGTCGTATGTAGTTCTGAACTCCCAAGTGCAGGATGGGACTACAGGTCTGTGCCTCCATGCTCCTTATGATGCTAGAGATGGAACTCAGGACCTCGTGAGCGCTAGGCAAGCGCTCCACCAACTGAGCCACATCCTCAGACTAAAAAGGGTATGCTTTGCTTTAAATGTCAAAGGCATAGAAAATATCAAGATACTTTTCTTGTTTTAAAAATGTTTTCCATTGTTTGGCTGATACACCAATACATTATTTACAAGATACATAACAACAAGAAATTACTCATAATGTACTGATACACAAAGTCACTTTCTAATGGTGTTTTCATTTTCTGTGTTTATAGACTCATGGTTCAGTTCCATAGAGCAAACACAATACTCTGTGCTCAGCATGCTGTTTCCTCTTCCGGACCCACAGCAGAATAGTGCTGCCCACTCCAGCACAGTCACGCTGAGGTCAGAGGAGCACTGGCCAGCACACGTGGCTGGGAGTTCTACGTGCCATTTCTCAGCCTGAGCATAAAAGACCCTGGAAAATTCTGTCTCTCACTCTCCTATTTTCAGGACCTTGGCGGCCACATGATGAGATGATAACATAAAATTTGCCGAGATCGGGGGAAGTCGACATGACTTTCCGGAAGAGAGTCATCATGGATGTTTGTCTGACCTATACCAGGCTTTCCTTGGGCAAGAAGCAAACCTTCATTGTGTCAAGACTCTGAGGGTTCAAAGTGCATTGTTGATGCCTGACACATTCTAATTAAAACTGTGTGTGTGTGTATGTGTATGCTGTAAAATTCTTCCCTATACTCATCATATTGTTGAAAGAAGCAAAACTAAGCAATCACTTGTTTTATATTCTGGTTTCTTTTTAGAGTGCAGAAGTCTTTTGATTTTTCATTTTATATATTTTTATGAGCAATTTGTATGGCATTTCTCCAACTGTGTAAAACATTTAAAAGGGAAATGCCTCGAAACAGAAAAAACATTCCATTCAATCCCTGAAGAGTGGAATTGAGAGGTAAAAAGGAGATTCGCTTTAAGACCTTAAGTTTTAAGGATATTTGGGCCCAGGAGTGTACTCTATAAAAATAACTTCTTCAAACATTTTAAATTGCCAAAGGCCCATTTTAACCACCCATTATCTTACCAGTATCTTGTGAAATCACTCACGGGTTCCTCCACTCACCAGGATTCGAGCCACAGCATGGTGACAGTCACACTCCAGGATGGAGAAGACAGATGAGGAGATGAGAGGCTGGCTCTTCAGGAGGATCACTCACTGTCTCACTGAGAAGCAAGGCTGCAGGAGGAAGACCCAGAGAGTTCCTCAGAGCTGAGGATGGGTTCAAAACCAACAGCTCTGGCATGATTCGGGGACCATGGAGTGGGGAGCAGAGACGTTGCAACACTCAACCTGAACTGAGCTGAGGATGGCAAGAACATGTGGGCTTGCTGAGGGAGGCCAAGTGGGAACTTTGGCTTCTCTCAAAGCTCACAGGGAGCATTTCTTAACTGCCATAACCGGTTCCGCAGGAATGAGACACCCACAAAGGCCAAGAGAAGAATGCAGGGATCAGAAGTTTCTGGAGTAACAGGGGGTAACAGGGTGGGGGTGACCTGTGAGGTAGATGAAAGCTCATCACAGAAGAAACAATGCCTTGTTTGGCATGGAGAAAACTGGAAACTTCCCTCTCCATTTCTAGACACTGTGGTAATCATAGACTCTAAGAATGATGGGCTTGGATGGGCCTACCTTCTCCCAGGGTTTCTAAGGTACTATGATATCTGGTCCTGAGGTGCTGTGGGGACCATTCGCATCCTTTCTTAGATTCCTTGATGGTTAATCTTGACTGTCAACTTGATCTGACTTAGAATTACCATGTTCAAGCAAACAACAACAACATCTAGGTAGGTTTGTGAGGGAGTTCCTAGATGGGAAGATGGTCTAAATGTGGGCTGTGATCCCAGACTAGACAGAAACAGGAAATGAAGTTGGGTATGAGTATTTATCTTAGTTTGTTTCCTATGTGGCTATGTGCGGTGCTTTGAATAAGAATGCCCCCCACCCCCACCCAGGCTCATAGGTTTGAATGCTTAGTCACCAGGAAGTGGCACTATTTGAAAGGATTAGGAGGTGTGGCCTTGTTGTAGGAAGTATGTCACTGCAGGTAAGCTTTGAGGTTTCAAGGGCCCAGACCAGACCCAATGTTTTTCTCTTCCTGCTGCCAGAGGATTTATATGTAGAACTCTCAGCTGCTTCCCCAGCACCATGTCTGTCTGTGTACTGCTATGCTCCCTGGCATGATAATGATGAACTAAACCTCCAAAACTGTAAGCAAGCCCCAGTTAAATGCTTTTTTCTATAAGAATTGTCATGGTCATGGTGTCTCTTCACAGCACTGACTAAGACTGTGTGAGCAGCTGCCTCAAGCCTTTTTTTTTTTTTTAACCATCTCTTCCTAACATTATGGACAGTACTGAGACCTGTGTGAGAAAAAGTAAAACCTTCCTTTTTTGACTCATTTTTGCCAGGTATATTTGTCATAGCAACAGGGCAAGTAATTGATGCTGTCATAGCAACAGGGCAAGTGAACTGATGCTCTCATAGCAACAGAGCAAGTAGCTGATGCTGATGCTGATATGAATTTCAACAGCCCAACACAGGCCACTGAGGTTCTAGCAAGGGCTTCTGGAATTTCTGTCATTCAGGGTCCCAGCCAATAAGGCATTTGTGAGTGCTTCTAGGTTCCTGCAGATGAGTCCTTGTGCAAACTAGTTTTTTTCTCACAATAACCAACTTCCTTAGACAGCTAATTCATAACCATAAGATTTATTACAAGGCTTGGCTCCTGCAGTCTTGGAATTTGAGAAGTGCAGCGATCCATCCTTGTTAGCCAGGGAAGGTGGTCTGAGGAACCAAGGGTGTGGTTGTAGACTGTGCACAGAAGTTGAAGTGCCAAGGCAAGGCTCAGTTCAGGGGCAAGAGGAGAGGAAGAAGAGTGCTGCCTCCCTGGCAGTGAGGTTCATAAAAGGGAGCCAATCCCTCCTCCTTCCACCTTTGCTCAAATAACTGGAGGGTGCCCAGCCTCCCTGGGGAGGGTATCAGCTATGTGGAGTGTGACTCTCATCCAGATTTACAATTGTAGACTTCACAGGGTGTTTGATCCCTGAACCCTTCATCAGCGCAAGTCAACTCATAAAATTTAGCCTTCATAGAAAGTCTCTTCTGCATGAAGGCATTTTCCCCTTCTCAGTAGATCTAACCTTTAACAGGTTTCTTGAGGGGTTCTGAGGGCAGGTGGGCCTCAGTCTACCTCTCATTAGTAAGCTCTGCCCACATCTGCTTTGTACTTGGGGAAAGGAAAACAGTCAGTGGGATTGGGATGGGCTGGTAGGCAGAGCTTGTCCTGAGCTCTTCTTAATTTGTTAATTTCTGGGCCAGTCCGAGTTATTCTCCCAGCGAATGTGGTCTTGCTACTCCCTGGCCTGATGCCTTGTGTTCCTATAGCTCGTAAGGATCTTCAAACACCTTCCTCTCACTTTGACAGATGAAGAGACAAAGGTCCAGAGAAGCACAGTGTCAGTGAAAAGAAGATTCAAACATGTCTCCCATGTCTTTCACTCTGAAAGATAAAACTCAATAAGGATGGAAGGACATAGAGACTTCTTTAACCTTAAACCCTTTAGAACAATGGTTTCAACCTGTGGGTCACAATCTCTTGGGAGACACCAAAGAACCCTTTCACAGAGGTCACCTCAAATCATCAGAAAGCACAGATATTTACATTACGATTCATAACAGTAGCAAAATTACAGTTATGAAGTAGCAATAAAGATAATCTTATGGTTGGGAGTCACCACAGCATGAGGAACTCTACTAAAGGGTAGCGGCATTTGGAAGGTTGAGGACCACTGGTTTAGAGGGAAAGAGGCTAAGAGGTATTATCATCAAGAAATTAAACACCAAATGCTGGCGAGGATGGGGTTGGTCCTAACACACTGCTGTTATGAATATAAATTAGTGCAGTCACTATGGAAATCAGAAAAATGCCATATGACTCAGCTCTGGTACTCTTAAATACATACCCAGAAAACTCTAAGTCAACCCACCAAATGATACATGCCCGCCCATGCTTGTTGCTGCATTGTTTGCTACAGTCTAGAAAGAGAAACAGCCTAGATGCCCACTAACAAATGAGTGGATGAAGACAATCCTGAATGTATTCTGGTGGAGTTTTATACTGCCAAAAAGAACAGTGAAATCTTGACATTTGCAGGAAAGTGAGGGGAACTAGAAAGCAGTGCATTAAGAAAGACAAATGAAAATCCCGTGGCTTGTTTCATGTGTGGAGTCCAGAAACAATAAGCCATGAGAGCAGATGCTAGCTAGGTCTTTGGGAAGTGAGAGGGACCAGCTGCAGGAGAGAAGGAAGTGAAGGAAGAGTTGACCGAAGTACATGATATACACATATGCAAGGGTTATTACGAAGCCTGCTCTTTTGTACAAGGAATATGCACTAAACAAACCAAAGAAATGTGGGTGCTGTCAGTTTTTTAGAGGACAGATGAAAGTACAGTGTAAAAGTCAGGGAGGCAACTGGGTGGAGTAACTTCTCTAAGGGGTGCTCACGTGCCTTAAACTCTACCCGACCCTTCTAAAAGACAAACTTCCATCTTCTGACCAGTCTTTTTACTGCAGAAAACTCAACACTGGTTATTCCACATCTCCTAATATGTCCTTGAAGGCAACCAAAATTATAGAGGGCGATCTTCCTATACACATAGTATTATGATGACATATATGACAAATAGTATGTTCAAGCTTTCACATGTAAAGAGAAACGGAGGCCAAATGATTTGTAGTGCTCCAGTATGACCATGTTGGGAGATGCAATTAGCAGTCAGGTTACTAACACCTAAAATAAGAACTGCCCTGAGTTGTTTATAAACACATAGACCTGGGTGTGCTTGGCATGACTAAGCTCTTGATCGGCATTCTCCTGAGTCATGTGACCTCCCAAGACAGTGGAGCACAAGCTTCTCTCCACGTACCCTGTGTTTACTTCTTAGAAAACCCAGGCAATCCTAATACCATGCTGGTATGGTTTGTGGGCTTCCCAAAGTTTATGTGTTGGAGGCCTGTGGTCAGTGCGTCAGTGTTGGTCAGTGGGAAGTTTAAAGAGATCAGATCATGGAAGCTCTGACCTCATTGTTGACGTCATTATCATGAGAGAGTGACTCATTGCCTTGCTCACGTGGTGTCCTCCAACGTGTTCTGATGCTCTGAAAAGGCTCTCACCAGCTTCCTGACTGTGGTCTCCAGAATGGTGAGACATGTATTTCTTTTCTTTATAATTTAGCCAGCCTTGGGTATTCTGTTACAACTTTATAAAGCCCAGGACCACATGCAAAAACTCCACTGAGTGTCTCCAGATTAGGTCCTTGGCTAAAAACCCATAGAAACAGTTTTCTCACATGGACCAGGGTGGCGCATTTTTAGCAGGTTACAGGTGGGTTGTTGTACAGTAAGCAAGTGAAGGATGTGAGCAGGGATGGGTGCACATCTGGGCAACATATGTCTTTTCATGTAACACACAGCAGAGCGTGGCATATATAGGAAGGCTGAAGGTAAATAATGAGAATAAAATAACCCCTAACACCTGCATATTTACTATGTGTTGAGCAGTCTCCAGCATTTCTCGTATGCTATAGCTCACTGACTCCTTACAAGGATTCTGGTGGTATATTATTATCCTCATTTCACAGAGGAGGAAACTGAGACATAGCGAGGTTACAGTATGTTGTTGAGGTCATGCAGACAAAAGATGTTCACTTCGCCATACCAGATGTTTCAGTGCCTACTGTCTGCAGGGGTGTGCTCAGCCGTGGACTCTGGGAGTGGCCACTGTCTGCAGGACTGTGTTTGGTACTCAGAGTGAAGGTCACCGTTTTGTCTCCTCAAAGCCTTTATAAACCTATGTTCAAGTCCCCATGAATTCAGATATATGTTCTGCCTGAGGGACCTTTGTGAGTTCTGCGGAAATGAGGCAGTTTGAGGGTTGTAGGCTGTGGTGAGTGTCCCCCACCCCTCCCTAAGCAGTTTAGACTCAGGCACCAAATAATCAAAGCTCCTCCCAGCTTTGACCCACTTCATAGGACCACTCCCCACTATTTCTCTATCTGCAAAGACTCCCCTCCTTAAGTGGCAAAGAGTTGTGAATTGCGAACTGCTCTATATGGTTTTGTGTTGTTTTTAAATCGAGGCAGAGATGTTTGCGTACTTATTTATGCATGCACAAAAATATTTACCTAGTGTTGTGATGATCCAGGCTGTATTTCATGCACAAAGGATTCAGCAGTGACAAAAACAGACATGGCCTGTCCTCCTGGACACATAATCTCACAGGGGAATCAAGCCACATATAAACCAGCAAGGACAGATGCATGAAAATTCATAAATGTGGTGGCCCATGGTGAATGAACACCAGACTCATGCTAGGAAGGGGAGGGAGAGGTGTCTTTCAACAGAAGTGGCTCTGCTGCGTGTTGATACCAGAGGTAATTGCTGCCACCACCGTTGCCACCTTGGCCATCTGTGCCTGCTTGAGGAGGTGGGTATCTGAGCTTCCTGCATGGAGATATTTGAGGATAAAGCACATGTTCTGCCCACATTTAGCATTGCTTTGTGCTCAGCACAGACAAGGACCTCATCCACTAGTTTTTAAATAGTGACAATGATAATAGTAATTGCAGCCCGACTTACCTAAACTGTTAAATGACAGTAGGGCATGCCTTTCCAAAGAATAGCTCATGAAGCTTCACAACACTTCCTATGGTAGGATTCTTAAACCCATGTTTTAGACAATGAGATAGCCTTGTTTTTTTTTTTTTCCTCGTAAAAATCCAAAGCTATATATACAAAGTAAGTATTCTGCCTTAGGAAAAAACTTACAGAAGTAGTCAATATTAACACATATGCAAATGAACCTAATGAAGCAAAGATAAGATAATTACTTGGACAGCTGGACAAGAAATTTAAGTCACATATAAAGGAGATTTATATTGGCCAGAGGCATATCAATGCCAGGAGACTGTGAAACTACAGTACAGCATCCCCAGGAAAATAAAATGTGAATTAAGGATTTATACCCAGCTAAGCAAACCTTACTCATAGATAGGTTAAAACAGGCATAAAAAAATGTTTTCATGGACCAGTCTTCTGGGAAATAGTGGCATATAACTTCATTTCAGACAGTCAGAATACCACTGAGGACTATGGGCACATGGTTAGCCATGGGCATTGACTAGACTAAACTGGTAAAATGAGACTAAAATAAAGGTGGAGTTGAGCTGACAGAGCTGTATAAAAATATGTAAAAGTTGGGGCTGTAAGTATAGTGGTTCTGCTATACTTTAACGGAATAGCTGGGAATCTAAGAGTTACTGCTTAGAGCAGACCAACACAGAATTATGTGGTTAATTTTGAGGCCATCTGGGACTAATGGAATCTTTTTCTAAGAGCAAAACAACAACAATAATAAATAATTTTCTACTCTTATAAGAACTACATATAACATGTTAAAATAGATAATATAGTAGAATTTTAACTGTTAAAACAGCCCATTGCATGCAATCATATGACAACATTAGCACTACGTGCTACTTTCCAGCTTCATCTGTTAAAGAGAAAAATCCTCAGATTAAGTTTCAAAAAATAAAACTCAGCTCTTCAGTGCACTGCATTAGAAATAACCAGGACAAGGCACTTTGAAAATATTAAAGCTGGCAACATAAAGACAAAGAGAGAGAGGGAAAGCAATGACTGAAATTTTTCTATGGGGCAAAGTAGAATTCTGGTGAAAGAGTATTAGATGGGACAAAGTTGGAAACACATAATACCAAAGACTAGTTCATAAGCAAAGTGAAACCTCGTGAATATTGTCTAAACTGAACAGTTTAGTTAGTGCTGTTCTAAAGTGAAATTTATTACCTAAAAGGAGAAATAGACAAAACTATGCTTGTTACTAGCATATTTTAATTCACCTACTACCTGGTAGAAAAATTATGATAAAACAGGATTAAAAATTTAACTCAAAAACCTATTTTTAACATAGATTTTAAGTGTTGGATCTGAAAAAACATTTTTTTTTAATTTTGTGTTTGGTGTTATCTGCTGAAATGAAATATACCGTGCCACAAAACAAAATCTTAATGAATATGAAAATAATATGAACCATTTTCTGACCACAGTTCATTAGAACGAGAAATTAATAATATGAACCAAGAACTGGGAATGTGGCTCTATTGGTAGAGAAGCAGCCTAGCAAAACACCCATGGGTTAATTCTCCTGCACTGCAGGAACCTGTAATCCTAGCAATGGGGAAGTAGAGAAGGGAGGATCAAAAGTTCAAGGTCACTCTCAGCTACACAGTAAGTACAAGTCAGCTTGAGATATCTGATAATCTGTCTCAAAATATTAATGTTAATTAATTATTAATAGTAATAATTAATTAATAAATAAAACATTGAAAACAAGAGACCCCTTCACTTGGTTCCTTAGTCTATTTTCTGCTGCTAAAATAGCATCCTTGAGTCTTCCGCCAGAGCACTACGCTTCAGCTACACGCAGTGTGACACTCAGTTCACTTCCTGTTGCCTGCAGATCAAGATGTAGAACTCGCAGCTCCTTCCCCACCATGATGACTGCCTGCGTGTCACCACGTGTCTCACCATGATGATAATGGACTAAACTGTGAAACTGTAAGCCACTGCCAATTAAACATTTTCCTGTATAAGAGTTTGCCAGGGTCATGGTGTCTCTTCACAGCAATAGAAACCCTAACTAAGACAGACTCGTGTGTGTGTGTGTGTGTGTGTGTGTGTGTGTGTGTGTGTGTGTGTGTGTACATGCGTAGCTGTGTATTCATTTGTGTGTAAAGGCTGAACAACAAACTTGGATGTCATGCCTCCAGTGTGAGCCACCTTCTTTTGGAGACAGGTTCTCTCACTGTCCCGGAACTGGTTAAGTAGGGTAGCCTGGTGAGTCAGCAAGCCTCAGAGAGTCACTTGTCCCTGCCTCCCTGGTTTTCTCTGTGGGTTCTGATGAGGAAGCTCAGGTCCTCATGTTTGCAAGGCAAGTACTTGACTGACTGAGCTGTCTCCTCAACCCAGAATACCTATTTTTTTTAATGATTAATACTGAAGTGTCTATGGACAAGATAATGTAATACATAAGGTTTGTTTCTCAGTAATCAAGATTTTGGAAAGATGGTTGCAAATAAACCAAGACAAAGTTAATTGGGCTGTGGTATAGCTCAGTGGTAGAACACTGACCTAGCATATGTAAGGTCTCGGGTTTGATGCAGAGAGAGAGGGCAGGAGGATTAGAGATGCAGTGGGGGTGAAGAGGGACCTCAAACTCTTCTGGCAGATACTCCAGAGAGTGGCATCAGCTAGGTGTGGCATCTGAAAACTCCAGGGACCCCACTGCACTGGCAGTACCTTAATGGTCCTTAATGGGTACGCAAACACCTCTCTGGTCCTAGCAAACCCCACTTTTCTTTTGTTCCCCAGCACTTCCAGCAACTTTGACGCCAATGCCTGTATTCCGTTTCCCCAGAATGAAAGCCCTAACAGGATTTCTTTTTACTGACTGACTGATCAAACAGATATAGTGGATGAACACACAAGAACAGCAGCTATAAAATGTTTATGTGTCTAGGAATAAACTTTAATGGAAATAAGGTTTGCTGTGGAGGAAACTATAAGGCATTGCCAAAAGACACAGCGGTGAGCATGAACCAAAGACAACATGAAACCTGCCCTTGGCCAGGAAGACTCGATCTCACAACAGTGGCAGATTTTATGGAGGTGGTATTCTAAATGTAGTGTCACCTCAACAAGAAAGTCCAAGCTTTTGTTTTTGTTTTACAGGCAGAATAGGTGATTTTCACACTAACCTGCAGGGAGACCTGAGGGGTGCTTGCCTAGCATACTGGGAAACCGGAGGGAAAACCCCTTCACTTCATAAAGGCAGGCACAGCGGCCCATGTCATGCAATGCTACACATTAGAGGTGGAGACAGGAGGATTTGAATTTCAGATCATCCTCATCTACATAGTGAGTTCAAGGCTTCTAAAATCCAAAGAAAAAAATGAGGGCAGGTATTTAAGTATCTCATGAAGTTTGACGATCAGTTAACTGTTAATTAAACTGTCAGGACATGGGTACAGAAATCATCCAATGTAATAGAATAGAAAGCAAATAAAACTAAGCACACTCCTTGGTGTAAAAATAAAAGTAGTCCCTGAGGACAACAGGGGAAAGAGAAAGGAACTGAAAGAATATAATAGGGGAGAGCTAAGAGCTGGGGAGCTGTGGTTAAGAGCACTGGTTGCTCTTGCAGAGGGCCTGGGTTCAATTCCTAGCACCCACATGGCATTTCACAACCATCTGTCATTCTAAGGGTGTCACATCCTCTTCTGGTTTCACAAGTGCACATGAGGGCAAACACTCATAAACACAAGATAAAACAAGTGAATCTTGGAAAAAAGATAATGGGGAAAGTTGTAACAGGTTAACTATGTACAAGCAGATAAAACATTTTAAAATCAGAACCATAAATCTTTCAAAGGTGTAGTGATGTTTTGTTTGTGCCAAAACAAATCAAGCTTGCCTAGAGGATCAGAGTTTTGAGCGAGCCACTAGTTAGCCATAGAGGCCAGGCAGTGGTGGCACACACCTTTAATCCCAGCACTCAGGAGGCAGAAGCAGATGGATCTCTGTGCTCAAGACCACCCTGGGCTACACTTAGAGATCCAGTCACAAAGAGAATCAGAGCCAGGTGGTGATGGCACACACCTTTAATCCCAACACTTGGGAGTCGCACGCCTTTAATCCCAACACTAGGGGAGTGGAAACAGGAAGGGATATAGCTGGTCAGAGAGAGGAATATAAAGTGAGAGAAGACAGGAGGAGCTCAAGGCTTTGAGCTTGAGGACTTGTAGAGACAGAATATGCCATTCAATCTGAGGATTTGTGGAGACAGAATCTTATCTTCTTCGATCTAAGGACTGGGTAGAGGTAAAAAGTCTCTCTAGTGGCTGTCTCCTTTACTTCTCTGCTCTTTCAGCATTTACCCCAATATCTAACTCCAGGATTTTACTATTAAGACCAATTAGAAATTGTGCTGCACAAAGGAAACATGGGGCATGAGGTCCTGCTGAAGATGGATTGGTCCATTTCCTGTGGCTATAGTGACAAACCTGAGACAGGCTAACTTTACAGGCAAGCAGCTTGCTTAGCTCATAGTTTGGGAAGTTTCAAGTATAAACAGTGTAGAGATGACGTTATACAGTCAAGCAGCTTGCTTAGCTCATAGTTTGGGGAGTTTCAAGTATAAATAGTGTAGAGATGATATGATGATCACGTGGTGGATGGAAAAGCATCTACAGGAGTGAAAGGTCAATTTTTGAAGCAGGAGAGTGCCTTTCCCATAGTACGCCCGGAGAGACCTAAGGACCTCCCGTAAGGCTCCACTCACATTGCTACAAAGTGGGCTTTTAAGAAGAAACAGGTAAATCATTTACAAAACATAGTAACTTCCAATCCAATGCTCATAAAACATTTTCTTGATAAATTTTAGTATAAAAAAATCCCTTAATATTTTACACAGCTAAACAAAATCTAATAGCAAACCAAAAGCCATTAGCAAATCATAGACAAACTGGAAAAATATTGACAATTCATATTGTACACTAATATTTTAATATTCCTGATATGCAAAGAACTTACAGCAATAAACAAGAAAAGGACTAGTAACTCAAAAAAAGTGTGGCCGAAGACACAAAAGTTGGCAAACGAAGCTAGGCATGGTAGCACATGCTGATAATCCTAGCACTTGGAAGGCCATTGCAAGAGGCTCAGAGGTTCAAGGCTAGCCTGGGCTACATAGCTAAAGAAAGATGTAAAAATCAAATGATTTTTAAAGTGTAAAGAGTATCTATAGCTTGATACAAGACATAACAAAAACCAGACGATTAATTAAAATATATTCATGATGCATTTTCATGTTAAAGTTGGGTAGATATCAGTCAAGTGCTGGTGTAAGTATAAATTAGGATAAGTCCTTTGGAAAGTACTGGTCCACACAGATACGTCCTAACCCGTGAGAGTGTAATGGTCCAATAAATCCATTAAAAACTAAGAAAGGTCCTACAAGAACAGCTCATTGGTAAAGGCATGAGGGTATGAATTCAAATTCCGGACACTTGAGTTAAGAAGCCAGGCATGGCTGTGCCCACCTAGAACCCCAGCATTGACGGACAAGACAAGCAGATCCTGAGAGCACCCTGACCAGCTACTCTAACCAGAACAATATGTTTTCAGCTCACTGGGAGACCACATTTCAAGGCAATTAGACAGAGATAGAGGAAGATATCCGACAGCTGTCTCTGGGTTGCCCAAGAGCAGATCTCACTACACATTGCTAACCCAGAAAAAGACCACATATCCAAAAAACAAAACCAAACAAATTAGACTGTCATCAGTCAGGACCATCAGCACTGGCAAAGTTGCAAATGTGTGCATACCCTTTGAACCCACAGAGCTACCCCTTCATCTTGCTTAGTTACAGCATTGTGTGCAAACTGGAGACATACATACATTGTGTGCAATATGGAGACATATTGAGAGGAGATGAACTGATTCTAGCACATTCATTCAGTGGAATATGTTCAAATTCCCCAAAGACTGAAGCCTTTTCACAGCGTGAACAGGGAGAGCTCTGGGATGTTGGTTATGTGACAGAAGGGCTATGGGTCTGAGCAACCATATGCTGAACTCTACCTAATAGAAGTGGACAATGTATATTCATGAGTTTGTTTTCTGTGGGACACTCAGGAAAGGAATGTGCAAAACGAATGATGATGGGGGCAGGGAACTCAAAGACTGGAGGAACTCGAAGAATACGAACAATAAGACTATAACAATAAGACGTTTTTTTCTGTGTATGTATCTTTATTATCAGTATTATGTTATTATTGCTATTATGACTTTGGAATAAGATATCCCTCAGAATGCCCTAGAACCTACTATACAGCCTAGGCTGGCCTAGAACTCTGGTCCTCCTGTCTCAGTCTCCCATGAGCTGGGATGACAGGGTTTGCACCTTGACCTCTGCCTTGCTGTATTCTGTTTCACATTGTCTGCTTGGCAAGCTATTAAAATTTCCCCTACCCAAATGAATGTGGGAATGTTGGCAGCTTTAGTACATGGGCAGTGGGAAGAGAACAGTGCAAGCCAGAGGGAAAGCTGGCTCCTCTGCTCTGACATGAGCAGCCCAGGCCCTCAGATTTTCCGTGTCCTTGTCTGGGGCTAGTGGACAGATGCAGGTCCCAACAGTGCTGCTCTACTGCAGTCAGCAACCCAGAGGCCAGGAAGTCTGAGTCAGCAGCAGCCCTGCCCCTGCATGCAGAAACAGCTTGCAAAGGTGAGGCTGTGATGAACGTGCTGCTGGCCTGGGATGGGCTGTCTGCTACAAATTATAGGTTCTCTAATCCTAGAAGGAGCCACCCACCTATCTGCAGTGAAAGCCCAAACCCTGTCAATCCAGGGAGACTGCCTGGCTAGCTCAGTGAAGGCAGAGAAAAAAAGGACACACCCTATCAAGAGCTTGCATGCATTTAGCCTGAGCCCATGACCATGTGGCTCCCCTGCCACTTGAGAGCCATGCTAACTTCCCCAGAGGATTTCAGATTATCAATTGTGAACACTTTAAAAAGAAACAACTCCAAAATAACAGTAGTTTATAAAATATATGAGAAATACTTCTTTCCTGTGTTCCAAATGCAAAGAGGAGCTGCCCATGGTAGCCACAGTGCCTTACAGTATCGAGGAACTAGATTCTGTCTCTGTTGTTTCTGTTCCTTTGGTTTGTTACCTAAAGTCATTTCATGCTCCATCATGGCTATGAGGGTTCCAACCATTACATCCTATCTTTGCCATAATTAATCAGGAAATAGGTTAATAGTTGCATCCTTTCTTTTAAGTATATTTCCTAGCCTTTAACCCTTTCTAATTAATTATTAGTCAAAATATATACACATGTCAGGGCTCTCAGAAGCATATTTATTCTAGATGGGAATGAGTTTAAAGATCAAGTGTTTACAGGGGCAGGAGAATGAATGAAGGTTAGTGATATTTTCCTAAGTGATACGGGTCTAAAACCAAGTGTTTGTGCTTGGAATTCATTCATTCATTTCCTATTAATGAATTCATTCTTCTTCAAACAAATTTAGACAGAGGGCTTACCTGCACTCCTCTGAGTCACATCCAGGAATCCAGGGTGACCAGATTCTGTCCTGAATGGGCTTTGGCTTTGTAGCTTTGGTGGCCTACAAGCCTTGTGGAAGCCTAGAGCTGACCATCACAGCTTTGGGACTTTGTCCCAGATATGTTTACCAGGAGGTCTCTCAGCTGGACTATATCCGGATGTCTCTGAGGTCTACGGGAAGGACTGTCTAGTCTTTCTTCTTAGAGATAACAGCCACTGGTCGTAGCTGTTCTTCTCACTGGGTGAGTCCCAGGTGAAGTGGCTACCAAGTATGGGTGAAAAGGAACCCTTGTCTTTTTAAGCACCCTTTCTGCCTTCCTGCTACAGATGAGCAAAGGGGAAGATCCCTGACCTTCTTGATCATGGAAGAAGATACAGATTTGGGTACCAGAACATGTGGAGAGTTTGGGATACTCAGACATGTGGACTGTTGGGGGAATCCGAGGGCCACCTATAGTCACGAAAGTCTACATCTCCTGAAAGCCTTTGCTTTGGGTACTGTCTTAGTTAGGGTTTCTATTGCTGTAATGAAACAGCAGGACCAAAATCAACTTGGGGAGGAAGGGATTTATTGCCTCTTACAGCTAATAGTCCATAATCTAGGGAGGTCAGGGCAGAACTCAAGGCAAGTACCTGGAGTCAGGAACTGATGCAGAGACCATGGAGGATGCTGCTTCCTGGCTTGCTCTCCATGGCTTCTTCAGTTTTCTTCCTTTTATCACTCAGGGCCACCAGTTCAGGGGTGGTACCATCCACAGTGGGCTCGGACCTCACACACCAATTTCTCAGTTGAAGTTCCTCCTTCTAAAATTACTCTCTCTTGTGTCATGAGACATAAAACATAAAAACTAGCCAGAACAGGCACCCTTCTTCAGGTCCAGGGTCTCAGACCTCAGTGACACTTCAGCCTATGGAGACCTCTCTGTGACAGGCAGTACATGAACTTTGGGGGTTCCATCCTGGGGTCAAATCTGGGCTCTCCCACCTGCTAACTGTGATATGAGCTGAACTGTGTGTCCCTTAAATTCACGTAATAAAGTCTAACTCCCAGGTTCTCAGAATGTGACTGCTGTATGGTCTTTCAAAAGTAAGCTGTAAAATGTTAAAATGAGGTTAATGGTGTAAGCTAACCCAATAGGATTGGTGGGGGTGGTCTATAAAGAATGACATTTGAACACTGTCAGATGCAGAGCAAAGACTGAAGAATCAAGAAGCAAGGACCATCCTTAAGCTTCAGGAGTTGCTGGCACTGCTGACGCCTTGGCCTTGGACTCTAGCCTTAAGAACTGAGGAAATCTATTCTCAGGATTACACCACCACTGTAGATACTTAGTCACCCCTGCCTTAGGAGCCGACAAGCGGCACACTTTCCCACTTTCCCTATTTATAATTAGAATCACAACATCACCTTCCTCAGAATGTTTTGTGACTCTTGGTGTAGGGTCTGGCCTCTGTGGGCACACATTATAATTATGCCAATTGACATCTCCCAGCTTGGCCTCCTGACCTAGTCAAGGCTCATCCTCTATTCCCTTTCTCTGGTGTTCAGGAGGATAGACTATTTCAATCATTGTAGGGATCCCATTGGACAGTTGCCTGACTGAATGAATAATGAGCCAATGAATGCTGCTTCAGTGTTCAACGGAAGAGACGGGGGCTAAAGTCCCTGCATAGCTAGTGAACTGTGTGTGTATATGTGTATTCACATACGTGTGGATGCACATGTGTGCTTGGGTATACTTGCCTGTGTGTGTGTATGAGTGTGTGTGTGCGCATGTGGAAGCCAGAAGGCAACATCAGGTGTTGTTCCTCAGATGCCATGTACCTTGTTTGTTGAGGCAAAGTTTCTCTTTCGCTGTCCTGGGGCTCATCACGTAAGCTAGGACAGGTGGTCAGCGGATATGCCTGTCTCCACCATCTCAGCGCTGGGATTACAAGCATGGGCAACCATGTTCCTACAACTACTTTACTGACAGAGTGATCTACCCAGGCCAGGGTACTACCAATGTTTGAAACCAGAGCTAAACTGTAAGTGAATGCTTGTGTGCGGAAATGACGGGTTTCTTTTGAGAGTGGGGGCAGGGATGCTAACAGTCACCCGCCCAGCCGGCAGCCAGACCAGACACACCTGGCTTCAGGCCAGAGGTTATGTGCAAGTCAGGAGGCTGTGCAGACTGTGTGGCGAACGAGGCAGACGAGGGGGACGTGAGGGAGCACACGGGCAAGCCAGTGCAGGGTACTGGCCCTGCCCAGGGAGCTGGCAGATACCTGTGGAGCTGAGCTGCCAGGGCAGACAGAGCCTACATCCTGAGAGGCAGATGAGATGTCTCTAAAGGTGGGACCACATCAAACTGAGGCCGAGCAGTACCCAGGACTAGGTGGTCAGCCAGAGAGCGACCTCCAGACTGGGTGACTTCTGAACTTTCAGAGTCCGTTCACCTTTCAGGGTCGGGCTTACTTCAGGGCCTGGGCTCCAAGTAGAGTTCCTCTTCACACTGTCCTGTAGGACTGCTTTCCCAAGGGCTTTCCTTGAACTTGTCTGTTACAGGATTCTCAATATCCTGATAAAAGTCCCATGTGAATTAGTGCACTGTCATCTCCACACAATTTCCAGTCACTGATGAGAAAAACCTTAGGACAGAAGAGTCTATCCACTTCAAATCCCTACATGGGTTTTCCTTGCTCTGTATGTATCAACTTCTTACCTAAACCCTTTTTTCCTCCTTTCTGGTCACTGAGCACTCAGCTCTCTGATTTATAACTACAAAGCCAGCTGTGTAGTTTTGCTCAGCCTTGAATTGCTCTGTTCCCAGCACCTGGCCCTGTTCAGAAAGCAATCTGGAACACAGAGGAGGATTGTGTCCAAAGCTGGTAGTTCCTAGAGAAGACAGGGTTTTTGCAATGAACTGTGTAGGTCATAGGCAGCCATTCCAAGCCAACATTTGCTAAGCCTCTATGGTGCAGCGTGACCACCCTAGCTGCACTGCTGCCATGATAAAGTAATCCTGATAACAAGCAACATAGGAAAAAGAAGGAGTTCACTTTAGCTCTTTGTAACAGCCCGTGGCTGTGGGGAAGTCACAGATGCAGGAACCTGGGACAGCTGGTCATAACTTCTACAGTCAAGAGCAGAGAGAAATGAACACACACATGTTTCTTGCTTGTTTGTTTATGCTCAGCTCAATCTCCCCACCTTTATATAGTCTAGGACGTTCTGCCTAGGGAATGAGGCCTGCCATAGTAGCCTGGGTTGTCCTACAGCACATCAATGAACTTAGTTAAGACCCTTCCTCCTAGACATGCCCACAAGTCAACACAATGTAGACAATCCCTCATTGAGACTTTTCCCAGATGACTCTAGGCTAATAAGCACACTGGCTGGGGATGGTAGGTTACTCTCCTGACCCAGAGGCTTTTCTCCAAGAGCCAGCACCCTTGGGGCAGAGTAGACCTCAGAATGAAAATGAAATGACTGTGTGATGCTGTCCTAGAAAGCCTTCAGAGACACCTGGGCAGTGGAGATTCCACCCATGATATTGTCTGCAAAGGCCTCCAAAGAAGGGACTTGTGGAGGGAAGTGTCTGTGAGAACACAGTGGCCCAGACCTACTCCAGGAAATGATTGACACACACTTTCTTCCGTCATGTAACTTTCACCCAGCGTCATCTTTTTAAGGCTTCTTCTTCAACCTTAACGGTTGGAAATAAAATTGCCACTAAAAACGGGAGCCTTTGCCTTTGACTAATGGAATGAAGTCCTTTGTTTTGATTCGCCCTCTCCTGCAGAGCTCACTAAAGAATTGTTCTGTGTCGTTCTAGATCGAATTTGCTAGGCTCTTGAGCCTGTAAACTAGTTCAACTTTCTTTGATGTTCAAAATCTGTTTTGACGAGTCCAGCAGTCAACGACCACCTGGGTTATCAATCCGTGGAAATGATGCTAAAGTGGCACCTCTTTGTTTTATCTGACTGAAGCATGTGGCAACTGGTCGCTGAGTGAGGCAGCCCGAGTCTAGCCGTGGAGAACAGTACTCCCTCTTGGCCCCCAGGCACTATTCTTGCAGATCAGAAATCCTCTAGTCTCCCCGTTCTGTGTGGACCTCATGGACTAATGGCAGCTGTCTTACGCAGGGGTGCAGGGCCCTGTAGCAGGTGTGGGGAATGCCGAATTTGGGCCTCCAAGTCTGATGTTCAGGAAACATCTGCTATGGTGTGACTATGGCTCATATCCATGACAACCACGCCTTCAGTCTTCAGAAGAGGAGCCTAGTGGGAGGACCCAGAATTACCCTCAAGTTCAGCCTCATGGAAGTGAGAAGGCTCCCAGCTGCTCATGGCACCCAGAAACTTGCCCCATCTCAGGACAGAACCTCAAGAATGGATTGTTAGTGTTTCATAGGAAGGAGTAAGTTCTAGCTCTATGGGACTGAACCGATTACCTCTGGATCAGGTTGGGTTATTTTGGAGGTGCTGAAGTTGAAACAGGCTCTCAGACCATATATAAAGCTGGCTGGCAACTTTTGTTAATCCTTCTGTCTCATGTCTTTAATGGTGAAATTACTGATGCCAGGTGCTGGGAGTAACCAGGTCATCTTTACTGTCTTCCATAGCAAGCTGGAAGACAGTACCCTGTACCCGCCTTTAGAGCAGATTGTTTAAAAGCACATGCCTGTGTACTCAGTCTGTGTTCACCACAAGCTAAGGCAGTACCAGTTCCTCTCCAGATGCAGGCTCTGGTCTTGGATGTCCCCCGAAACAGCCTGCAGAATCCTGAGCCAAGATAAATTTCTTCCTTTATAAATTACCCACTCTCCAGAACGTCATTATACTACCACCACCATAACCAACAAAAACACAGTTAGATAACCTCCATTCCTTTGTTTTCTTGAAGTCAGTGTGGACGTGTGGATGTGTGTCCATGTTTTGCTGACTCAGTGGCAAGTTCAAGTGGAGTCAGGAATGGAACACTCTAGTTCTCCAACTAATGCTAAGATCCCAAGACCATGCAAGAGGGACCAGAATGTATCCAAGGATCCTTAGGGCAGGGCTGCTTCCTGAAGGGTCTCAAGAAACAAGGAAAGGGGGCTGGGGGGCACGGCAGCCCTCCCTCAGCTTGCTATGGAAGACAGAAGAGATGACCTAGTTGCTCCCAGCGCCTGGGTCTGCCCCGTCCCAGAACAGCGTGGTATTCTCTCCACTTCACTTTTCCTTCCTTCCATTCTGGTATTCTTGGCCCATATCTTTCATGCCTCCGGTTTTACCAAAACAAAAGCCAGCAAGGGCTGTGTCTTGATTGGGGCTCAGTAACTCTAATCTTTGGGTGGAGGTCTCTTCTCAAACACTCTACTAAAAATAAGATGAACTTCGCTGTTGAATATGCATTACATTGGCATTTCTCATCAGTCTGTCATCCCCCTTGGTTTGAGGACTGTTGGAAATGCAAAAAAAAAAACAAAAACATTCATAGGAAAAGAAAAAGATGAGGGGAAAGAAAGACTAGCCTGAGGGTCAGGGAAATCGCTGTGGGATTGTGCCTCCTTACAGTGTCAGAAGCTACACCCATAGTCTCAGCAACATGACTGCCTACACGCAGTAGACTTGCTAAAGCAGATGTAAGAAAACCCATGAGGCCTCAGCCCTATACAAAGCACTACAGGCAACTAAGGAATGTTGAGAGTGGGCAGGAGAAACAGTCTTCCTCAGGGAAGAGCACACCAGGTGTTCTCTCATACCGAGTGTTCAGCTCCGAAAACAGATACATTTAAGTAATATTATGCAGATTGATGCTATATTGAGGAATATGTATGTATCTGCATATACACATATGCATATATGTATGCACGTAACAATAATTAATGAAGACAGAGGAAAGGGAAAGGAAGAATGATATAATTATATTATAATTGCAAAAAAATAAGAGAAGCAATAACAAATAAAATAAGTAAAAATAAATAAAAGGGCAAGGTCCTTTAGGGCCTATGACAACAGTTCTGACAGCCACCTACTCACACCCATCACGGTGGTGACTGGCTACTTATTGTGTGCCTATGTGCAGTTCTTTCTTGGTAAATCCATTACAAAGACAAGAAAACTGCAGTCTAAAGGTGTTGGACAGTACAGCCAGGATTCAGTCCAAGTCTTCCTCTAGAGGCTTCAGGTGCTGCAGCCAGCCTGGAAACAGATGATGTCAGTTAGCAGGAAGGGGCAGGTGAAGCACTGATTTGCCCGGGAAGTGAGGTGTGCCCGAAGTGACAGGCCAAGCCCTCTGCCAGAAGAGGATCAAGGTGGGTGACCCAAAGCCTGATTCATCCAAGTGACATCATAAATTTAGACAGCAAGCCAGCCCTGCTTCCCAAGCAGCCAGACTAGCCCTGAGCATGCACCCTGCCCCCATTCTATTAATAAGCAGCTCAAAGAAGCTGGCCAGGGTTACTCACCTGGTGACTAAGCCTGTATCATTCTTCAGAGTCCAGGCCCATGTCTGCCCAGGGGCCAGGGAGGAGGTAGGAGCAGCCTGAATTCTTGTAGGACCGGATTTAGTCATAAGACCTGGTCCCTGGGGCCAGGTGTACTCTCTGTGGGTGTCAGGTTCCTCTGGCTCCAAGTGTGTTCCCACCAACACTGCCTACAAGAACGTGCTCAGAGTCAGTTGCGCATAGGAGTTGAGGACTTGGTGAATGGCTGTGGGTTTAGGGGTCATAAGACAAGACTGTCAGGGAGTTTGTAGAATACCTGACTCCCAGTTCCAGCTTTACTTGCTATCTGGGACTTTTTGAGCAAGTGACCTTTGGTTGTTTGTTTGTCTTTAATTTTTGTTTGTTTGCTTCCAGCCTTGGTATTTCCATTCATAAGGTGGGGATGATTAAAAAAAAAGGAATTCTCACTTTTTAGGTGTAAAGATTATGATGGCTTACGGCGTCCTTGGTACTGTGTGTTATTGAGTTATTTCTATACCAGAGAACTTTTGGTGGTTCAAAGCCTGCATTGTCTGCTGCTCAGCTTCCCTATCTAAGTAAGGGTGATGTTGCAACCCTTCCTTGGTGGTCATGCTGCTTCCTGTGTGTGTTGAGTGTTTGGAGTTCCTGGCAGACATTTAATGATGGCAAGCCCGTAAATCCTTTGTTTCTGAAAGCCTTTCAGTTCAGGCCTTCTGAGTTGCCATCAAAGAACGAGGAACATTCATCTAGTTCTAGCTGTGTGTGACAAGCAGTGGTAGCACTGACGGGGGAGGGGGAAGGAGTAGAACGAGATTATCTGAGAATCATCTGGGAAAGCATTCTGGGCACTATTTAGTGACACTCATTCCACATGACAACTAAAGATGCTGAGGATATTTGTCTGCCCAGCTAGCAGGTTCTAGAAATTAACTCGGAGGCCTCCTGCAAGTCACCTGTCTATCCTTTCTCAGCCTGCTTCCTTGGTCTGAGGACTGGAATTCTTGCTTCATAGAGTGGTTGGAGAAATTCAGCAGCAAGAAGCAAGACGCCCCGACTCTCTAACGCTACATCCAGCAGCCACCAGGTGTGGCACAAATACCGGTTTCTTTATAGCTAAAGCCATAATTATCTCCTACTTTCATGATTTTCTCCTTGGCCAGCTCTTCTCAGCCAGAATCAATGGCTTGATATCCAGGTTCAGTCTGACTTCCTGTCTGGGAGCTGAGCATTGGCTTCCAAGTGTGGAATGGAGAAGAGGGCTTGGATGGGGGCTTTAGTTCACAGAGATAGGACCAGCTCTTGAGATGGTATGTCTTGGTAGAAGGGCCTCTCGTTTGTGACCCATGAGGGTCAACTATAAATACATGAAGTAAATAACACCATTAACTTCTCCAGCAAAGAAGACAATTAAGTGCGCTGAGTCAAAAGGAGGATTCTGGCTCTTTCCTCTCTTTTTGGTTTTTCGAGACAGGGTTTCTCTGTGTAGCACTGGCTGTCCTGGAACTCACTCTGTAGACCAATCTGGCCTCTACCTCACCTCGAATCTACCTGCTTCTGCCTCCCAAGTGCTGGGATTAAGGCATGCGCCACCACCGCCCAGCTGGCTCTCCCGTCTCAAACAAGCAGGCATCTGGATTGAGACAGGGATGGCACAGCCTGCAGACACAGCCTTCTGGTGGCTTTTGGAAGGCTGAGTGCAACAATGTCTCAAAAGTCATACAGACCCTTTGACTCAAAGATTTCCCTTTTAGGAGTCTACCTAAAGAAGTTTTCAGTTACTCTTTTAAAGTATGTGTGGAAGTACACTGGACTAGGCATGCCAGCCCATAAGTAGAAACAATCAAAGGTTTGACATCAAGAGACACAGGAAATGGACTGTGGGGTACCCATACTCTATATGTCCTTAGGAAGGTCACAAGTCCCTGAGAATGTCTGCAGACACCATGGTGGGGGGTTGCGTTGCTCTCTGTCTCTCCCAGGAGGCTGCTGCTTCTTGATGTTCCTTACCCAAAGCTTTCATTACACCGCACACCCAAGTGTGATGCCTTTTGTTGTCTTTTTCATTTTATGCACAGACTATTTTGTAATAAGTGCAAAGGATGTGTGGGTAGATTCGTTAAATATAAATCACACACCTAATGTGTGGTTATAGGGAAAAGAGGAGTTACCAAAAAAAAAACTATATATACTTTGGTTGAAAGTGTGGCTTGGTTTAGAGAGAACTTTTTCGTTACACACAAAGCCATGGGTTTGATCCCCAGCACTGCATAAACTGGGGGTGGCGACACATACCTGTAATCTCAGCACAGGGCAGGTGCACCCAAGAGGATCTGAAGTTCAAGGCCGCCTCAGCTACGTTAGACCTTGTCTTGAAAAAAAAAATCTCACAATTAGATGTTTGTCTGGACAAGTTGGAGGTGGAGATGATCAAGATACATTGCATGAAATTCTCTAAGAATTCATTAAAATATTATGAAATATAAATAGTTTATACACAAACACGCATGCAAAGCTATAGAAAAATTCTAGAAAGGAGCAACTCAGGAATGTAATATTGTTTCTACATGATAGGTTGTTTTATGTTTTATTGTGTGTCTTATATTTTATAATTTGTTGTGATTTATTTTTCAGATGTATATATACGTATGTGCTGTATTTATTTGTGTATGTGTATACACTTACGTGTGTATACATGTGTGTGTATGTATGTAAGTTATGTAGCATTTGCTGGAATTGTACACAAATTCAGAATTTCCTCCTAAAACCTTTAGACTTTCTAAGATGAATTTACCCACTGTTTTTACAGCATTTCCTGGTTTATGGGACACTTTGGATTAAAGGCAAGCTTTATTGACATTCTGTGTGGTAGAGGCAAAGTCACTGTCTGCCTGTACAAATATGAGCTTGGACCTGCAATAAAGTAGGGATAGTCATGTGTTCTAGGCAAATGGGGCCACTCCTCTCTTAGGCGTGGCCCTGGTAGGACACAGACGGTAGTACCTGTGTGACATGTTTCTTTTTCTCAGTGACTCCTGGCTTGGCTCCCTCTGCCATCAACAGGGTTGTTGGTTGGATTTGCTCTATGACTGAGTCACCTGATCACATCCTCAGATGACTTCTTAGCAACTGTGCTGCCTTGAGGTCCTCTGTATCACCTTCCCTGGCAGAGAATTACACTTCCTGGTCATCTTAGAGAAGTGGTCCTCAGTTTCCACGGTTTTGCAATGGGCTGAAAACTGAACTCTACCCACTCCATTAAATCTCTGCTGGAATTTGAGATAAATTTTTTTGCCTATGTTCAGGGTGGCCAAGGGCCCCAGCACTATGCCCCGGACAAAGACATTTGCTGTGTGTCACTTCTTGTGGCTGGTAGGGGAGAGTATTCTGCTCCTATTGCTCAGTATGGACAATGTGCACAGGAACCCCCTTCTCTGATCTTTGACCCTAGTGGGTATCAAAAGCACACACTGATTCAATGCCTGGTGAGGTGAGTGTCACCATGCCTGTCCAGGGAAGATGCTGAGTTTGAGGCTCCTGGCCATGGTGACTCTAACAGCCATTCACACTTAGCTTCAGAAAGCATGGCAAGAGAGGTGCTGCAGGGATGGCTCAGTCACTGAAGCCTTTTCCCATGCAAGCATGAAGACCGGAGTTTAGTCCCCAGAAGTCATGTTAAACAAACAAACAAACAAAAGCTAGATGTGGTGTCCTGTGCTTATAATCCTGGCCAGTGCTAGGGGAGCAGAGACTGGTGGATCCCCGAGGCTTACAGGCTGCATACTCAGGAGCACACAGACAGACTGAATCAAGTAAAATGAAATAAAAGAGTGTTGTAGGGAAAAGGGAAGAAAAGACACCAGACTCCCTAAGTCTAAGAACATCCTGCAGGATGCCTTATTGACCAAGATGGAATTGACTACTCGGTCTAGCAAGGGGTGGGGCTGCCCGTCATGTAAGTCATCACAAGGCATGCAGGCAGGTGACATTTGCCTTGTGATCAGGGTGGGGAGTTCCTGTTACCTGTTTGCTGTGAATATCCTTTTTTGTTTCTTGGGCCAGGCCCCAGGTTAGAGAGAGCTAAGTAACCCTGCCCCTGGAACCAGGTGGGACAACAGTCAGGCTAGAATAAACTTCCCTGCTTACAAAGACATTCATTAGCTCCTAGGACTCAATGAGTGTCTCCATGGATACAATAAAGCCAACCTTGGAGACAAAGAATAGGCTAAAACCTGGGAAATGCCATGGAGCTGTGACATCTAGGAACCTGGATGACTGGGGGTAGCTCTAAGCCAATCGTAGGTGTAATAAGACTCAAGAGCACCCCTCTTTCTTTCCCTACCCCTCCCATCCCTTTTATTTACTCTCTATCTCCTTTCCTTTCTCCCTCTTTCTATCCTTTCTTATTTCCTCTTTCATTCCTTCTCTTTTCTCCCCCTACCTTCTTTCTCTTCCTCGTTCTTCTATGCCTTTCCCTCCTTCCTCTCTCCTTTCCTCCCTTCCTTCTTCTATCCTTTTCTTCTTCCTCTTTTCCTGCTTTCTCCTCTCCCTTTCTTCTACCTTCCCTTCCTCCCTTCTTCCCTGCATTCTTTCCATTAAACTGACCAGCATCACCGAATGCTCACCTTACATATGCCGATTCATTTCCGGAGTGGAGGAGCCACTGTGTTCAAGAATAAGTAAGCTCCACCCTGTAGAGGCATAGGATGGAAGTGCCAAAAGATATTGCCATGACTGGCTGCAACAAGCAGTCATGTTCAGCTAGAAGGGGCAGTTGGAAATGGAACATCCAGTCAGGCGAGGCCAGCTAGGTAGGGAGAGCATAAAGTCAGCTAGCTGGGATAGGTGGGTGTCAAGTTCACAAAGCCTGGGGCTCTACCTTCAGCAGTGATTAGGGAGTCTCTAACTGACTTGAAATCACCTAAGGTAAGTGTAATTTAATCAATAAAGTAGGTGCCTGAGAACAAAACCAATGCCAAGTAAAACTGATCGGAGAATCAGTGAGTCCTACGGAGACAGAGGCCTAGAAAGATCTGACTTTATCACTAAGAGCAAGACAAATAAGTAACACCCCGAACACTCCCCTCTTTATTGAAATTATGTTTATGTCAGGTGTGCATTAAATAATTCTAAGTAACAAGACAGTGATGTTGGACACTTAGGGCCGCGTTTCTCGCCTGTGGGTTGGGACCCCTTTGGGGGTTGCATATCAGAAATCCTGCATATCAGAAATTTACATTACAATTCACAGCAGCAGCAATATTATAGCCATGAAATGGCAATGAAGTGATTTAATGGTGGGGAGCATTAGGAAGGTCGGGAACCACTGGCCTCCAGATCAGAAGTGGTAAAGGCATAGCTACCTGCTCTTACCCAGGCAGCTTCAGATGCTGTTTTCCAGAGGCCTTTCCCTCCGTCTCCATGGCAGGATAGATTCTTGGGTCTTTTTGTTTAAGGTGTTGGGGTCTTACCTCAGAAGATTCACAGCGATTGCTCTTGTGATAGTCATGCCATAAAGGCATTTCAAAAGGGCAAGAAATGTGTATTTTCATTAATCCCCTTATTCTCAGTCCCCGCCCCCCCATACTGTACCCGATGAGTTGTAAATTATCACTAGATAGGTGGAGTTAAATAAAAGCCGGCCTGGCAGAAATGGAGGAAGGTTTGCTGGGGGAACCCTCATTCTGTATAGATTCTGGAGGAAGATTAACTGGTCAGACAGGGCTGGCTCAGGCTATGGGACTCTTACCATGTAGATCAGGCTACCCTCCAGCTCATAACAGACCTCCTATTTGAGTCTTCTCAGTGTTGGAATTCCGGTCCCTCACCACCATGCTCAGCTGAGGAGGGTTCTATTGTCCCTGTCTTTGTCCCAGTCACTAGAAGAAGACACCACCCAACATGTCTGTTTTGTGTGGTCTGGAGCTCTGCTCTGAGTTTCTTCCCTCTAGGTAGAGATCTTCGGGTAACATCCATGCCCAGCTGTCACTTAAATAATAGGTCCTGCCTCATACACATTTCCTGGTTCTTGTTTCCTATCAAGACTGCCGCCCTCTCCCCCTTTGGGGCAATGGAGCCACCCCCAGTAACCCAAGCTTCTCCCTCCCTATCTGCATGCTTCTCTAGTCATCTCTCTGCAAATATCTTCCTCACCCTCCTCTCCTGCATCCCCACAAGCTGTTGCTCCACCCACATCCTTCCTCCAGGGACACTTCTCTTGTCCACTCCCCCTATCCACACCTGAAGTTAACAGTTCCCTTCTTCCTGCTCCTCCCTCCTTGAAGTGAGGCATAGGAGCATGACACAGTAGGTGAAAGGTGAGTGGAAATGACCCAGCTTCCAGGTAGGAAAGGTCATAGCCAACGTCTGGGTCATAGTCCCAAGAGTGATGGGACTACGCTCTGTTTTTCTATTTTCCTTACTTCCTCCTCAGCCACCAAGGTCTGTACCAACCTCATGGTTTCCTGAGCAGACTACTGAGCAGGTCTCCCAGAAATCTTCTAAATCCATGTTAACCATATGCTAGGTTGAATAGTAACCTCCAAACGCACACTTTCCCAGACTTTGCCAGCAGCATTGCATTGGGAAATAGTTGGTGTGGCGTGTTTTCATTTTCTGATGATTGGTTAAAACGAGATTGCGTTAGTCACACTTCTCTAGAGGGACAGACCTCATAGAATAAGCCTTGTAAAATGTCTGGCTGCGTGCTGGAGAGGCTGAGGGCCTAGCTGGCACTCAGTCTGCACAGCTGGACTCCCCAGCAGTCCTGATCTGCTGATGGAGACCTGTAGCACTTCCGGAGAGCTCTTCAGTCTACACCGAAGGCCTAAGAAACTGGCTTCTGGCATCAGCGAGAGGTCAGGAACAGAAACAGTGGAATAGACTCACTGGCCAGCCAGAAGCAAAAAAGGCTCAGGGAGGGTCTTCTTCTGTCAGATAATTCTTGGAAACATATCGCAGATGGAATCATAGGCTGTCTCTTAGTTGAGTCCAGATCCAGTCGAGTGAGCAATCAAAGTTAACCACCATAGATAGGGCCAGTAAGCTGGCTCAGCAGGTAAAGGCAGATGTCACTCGATGCAAACTTGTCAACTTGAGTTCCATCTGCAGAACCTATAAAAAGATGGAAGGAGACAATTGGCTCCACAAAGTTGTCCTCTGGGGCCAGAGAGACCCACATCAGACAGCTCACAACTACTTGTAACTCTGGCTCCAAGGGATCCGGCACCATTTTTGGTTTCCCTTAGGTACTTGTACACATGAAGCACACACACACACACACACACAGAGCCACATATAAAAACTGTCCTTTGACTACAGTACAATCACTGTAGATGTGCCCACACGCATTGCAAATATGTACATACACATGCATGTAAGAATCATTATATAACTATAATAGAGGTCATTCTGAAAGAACATTTAAGAAGAGGAGACCCAAAGTCAGAGGGAAGGGCACGAAGGACCATCAGTAACACCAGACCCCAGACAAGGTTTCCCAAGAAGTAGGCCCCATTTTGTGCCTTGACACTTGCTTCAGTTCTCTGGAATTGAGGGACATTAGCCTCTGTGGCTTTATTTTCCCCAGTTTGCGAGACTTGGTTATGGCTGTTTTATCAAGCTCATCTAAGTCAGGAGGCAAGAGACACTACTACCTTTCTGGGGACCAAATGTCACTTCTTCATTTATGCTCGAAGTATTTACTCTGTGCTTGGAAGAGAAGCCTCTGTTTTAACCACTTTAAAGTCAGTTTTCTCCTGGGTGGTGGTGGTGTACGCCTTTAATCCCAGCACTCGGGAGGCAGAGGCTGGCGGATCTCTGTGAGTTCGAGACCAGCCTGGTCTACAAGAGCTAGGTCCAGGGCAGGCTCCCAAGCTACAGAGAAACCCTGTCTCAAACCTCCCACCCCCCGAAAAAAATAAAGTCAGTTTTCTTTCATATATTTCTTAGTGACTCAGAGCTGTTCATCACAGAGAATGGGGTTATTTTCATAGAACCCAAGATAGAAAGGAAGGTGTACAAGACACCAGAGATCTTCACATTTTCCCCCCAGGAGACCAGCTAGCTCTGGGGTCTCTCCCAATCCCAGTACACAACAGACTACAAGAAAGAAAGTCAGAAATAGATGAGTCCTGTAGCCATCTAGAAATCTAAGGTGTTGCCCAATAGAAATTTCCAGTGCGCATTAATCTAGAAAATCTAATCTCGCCCTGCGTGGGGTTGGCAGTCTGTGTGTATTTGCTAAGCAAATCCAATTCTATTGCTGACCAGCGAGAAAGAGGACTCATTCCAACAGCTCAATGCAGTGAGAGCCACACTCAGCTCAACAGACTCTGCTGCCTCCGCTGGCCTGGGCTGGGGAGGTGGGTGACCAGGCAGGGCTCAGCTCCCTGGTGGGTGACCTATGTTGAGAGCAAGCATCTCCTGTCCTGGGTGTGCCTTCACAATGGCATTAGGGCAGTCTCTTACCTATGCTTTTGTATTGTAGCCACACACATTTGCTTCACCCAATACTCAACAGGTCAATCAATTGTATCAGGAACGGAAATGGCGGCTGTTTTGGCGTAGAGAAACTTACAGTATGTTGAGTTTCAAATGGACTTTACTCAGAACATTCCCAAGGTGATTTGGATGTGGGGTTAGAAGGTCACTGCTATGAAAATTCTACACCAGGGTTCCAGGTGTTCCTCCTCCCTCTGCCCTTCTCTCTTCCATTCTGTTTCCTTACTGTTGTTGTTTTGAGACAAGGTTTTCCTACATAGCCCATGCTGGTCTTGGCAATCCCCTTGCTATAACCTCCTGAGGGCTGGAATTGCAGGTGGAGCCACCTTGGCCAAGCTTGTCCAGCTGAGAATTCAGGGCTGCAGGTTGCCTAGAAGGTCTGGCTTCCTCCACACAGACCCAGCTCCCACATGCTACATACTCAAGACTTCAGCTGCAGGTCTGGGCTCTTCTACATGCTTTGTCCCAAAGGAAGACTTCCTCAAAGGGACAGAAAATGGCTTCTACTGGCAAAATGCCTTCCTTCAGGCCACACTGATGCTACATTTCCCATTGCTGGGAATGTCGACAACACTATCAGCATTTCAAATGGGACAGACACTCTTTGACAGGGAACAAACTGTCGATACTCTATAAATGTTTGTTGAAAGACAAAACAAGGAAGATTCTGGGGAAATGGTTGTTAGTGGGGTAGCAGACTGCTTAGTATGGAGGTTTTTTAACCAGTAGGATGGCTCCCAAGGATGCCAGTGTTCACTCTCATGGCCCTAGGGTCCAGGGCGTTCTTAAATATAGTAGGTGCTTAGTACAGCTACATACTGAATAATCTCAGGTTAGCCATCTTCTACCGATGTCAGGGACACTGAAATCTTAGGGCTCAATTTTGCTATACTCTCAAAACAAAGGACATTCCTTTTTTAGTTCTTTTCCAGTGCCTTTGCATAAGCCAGGCTCTTAAAGCAGCTTCCTAGATATTCTTCGACCAATAGAATGAGGGCCAGGGAATCTAGAGCAAAGAGGAGTATGTATACTGAGCTTGAGGTTACAGTTTAGAAGGAGGGGGAGGAGAAGGTCACTTGAGGCAGAGAGGTTGAACAGGTGGCCTTAAGACAATGTCTGTACAGGGCCTAGTTGTGACTCAGTCTCTCTATTTACAATGTTTTCTCAGTGCTGGGTGTTGAGGATCTCAACATGGCTTCATATTAGAGCCAATTGGGTAGTATTTGTTTATTTAGTAGGGATGGGGAATGTGGGGTCTGAGAAAAACATATGGTAGTAGTGGGTTCTCTTTTACATTTTGGTTTCTGGGCATGGAATTTAGGTTCTCAGGTTTGGCAGGCAAGGACCTTTACCATGTAAGCCATCATGTTGCACCCATTGGGGAGCTTTTTAAAAAGCCTCAGTGTTGGTGAACACTCCCCAAGATTCTGACTAAGCTGCTCTGAGGTGTAGCCAGATATCCACCTGCTTAAGAAAGGCCTCCCTAGAGAGTCTCAAGTCTCCCAAGAGAGTGGAGGTCAGGGCTGAAAATCTGATTAACATGCAGGTCAAGGTTTTTTAGAACAGCACCAACATCAAGGCGGGCCATGTTTGGAAAGGTTGGAACTCGGCAAGTTCTGGTGACCACGAAGGCAGCCTGTAGAGTTCTCACTGCTGACCGTGCAGGTTGGTGTAGCAGGGAGACAGCTCGGGACTGGTTCCTGCATACAGAACTAGAAAGGGCAGGGACAGTTGTGGGACTCCAGGATCCTAGAGAAAGAAGAGAGCTTAGGCTATGCGGGAAGGAACCTGGAGAGAAAGTCTGGAGCCTTGGCTGTAAATGGGGCTCCCGAGTGACTACGTGGAGACCCGCAGGAAGTGGGGGTGCCGCCCAGAAGGGCGTGGCGCCAACATAACGCTTAGGAAACTCCAAGAAGGCGATGGGGGCCACGCGTCCGCGCACAGACACAAGGAAGTCCGCATGCTCACGCACGAGCGCGCACGGGAACACACACAACCACTCAGTGCACACACGTCCGCAGCGCACGCCGCGGCCCCTAGAGTGGATTGCAGGGAGGAGCCACAGCCTGGGCCTGGCAGTCCCTCCCGCCGCGCCCCTGCAAAGGCTTGCGCAACAGGCGGCGGCTCCAGCCCGCCCAGCCCAGCCCAGGCTGGGTGCAGCGTAGGGCGAGCCCGGGAAAGGGGTGTGTCCCCCCGCTGCGCAGAAAGCCGAGGGTCGGGGAGGGGCAAGGCCTTGGGGGCGGGGCCCCGGCGCCTATAAAATCGCCCTACGCCCGGACATAAACAAATCTTGCCAGGCCACCCTCTCCCGCGGCTGATTGTTCGCTCACTCCTCCTCGCCTCTCTCTTCACCTCCCGCTGGGCACCTCGCCGCCAACCTTGTTGGCATCTTTCCGTGCTCGCTCATTAGGTAAGCCCCCCCGTATACCTTCTTCCTCCGGGGCACGACAAGGACCCTCAGGAGGCTTGTCTTCGAGGTGCTGTTAGACTCCCCTTCTGCCTTGGTGGCCCTTGCGAGGACCTCATGGCGCCGGCGCGGGAGAGGGACTCTTGGCATCACTGGAGGGCGTTTCGATTACTATAAGGGGGAAAAACATGTTCTGTCTTGCTTTCTTTCTAACTGGGGAAAGGGGTCGAAATTGGAGCGGAGAGCCTAGGAACACCTGGGTCCTTCTTCCTGGCGTCACCCCCAAGTCACAGCTGACTCTTCTGTCCAGTAGGCTCATGGGAACACCTTGTGTGTACACAAGAGTGTGAAGGGGTGTGGATGGGTGTTGGGATGGCCAGGGAAAGAGTGACTGTACAGCGTGTTCCCGCGGGGTGAGTAGGGGTGAGCAGTGTTGTGTGTGTGTGTGTGTGTGTGTGTGTGTGTGTGTGTCGGGGGGGGGGTTCTGCAGAAGTGGGCAAGGGATTGTCTGCTTCGGAGCCTGGTCCCGAACCAGTGTGATCTGAGCCCAGGTTCCCATCCCGTCGCAGAGCCGCGTGCTTTCCAAGCTGTGCGTGCTTTCCAAGCTGTGCGTGTGAGAGAACATGTGTGTGCTGGGGGAGAGTCCGGGGTGTGTCCCGGCGCGTGCTGCACGCGCCAAAGCGAGTGTCCGCGGCGAGCGCTGCACGGGCAGGGTGCGGCCCTCTAGGTATTCCGAGGTTAGCGCTGTGGCTGCGCGGGAGAGGTGGCTGGTGCCGCCAGGGTCGCTTGGGCACCTGGCAGCCCCCAAGTCGGCTGGAGCTCCCAGTGCCGTCATTTTCGCTTCCGCCTACGCCCCCTCCCCTTTCTTTCTCTCAGGCTGTCTTCCCTGCCGTTCTAGCCCGGAGAGCAGCTGGAACTGCTCGTCGTTCCCGGGGGACCCGTCGCAGTCTCTGATTCAGCCTGTTGGGGGAGATTCGGGAGGGGCGTGCGGAATGCTGCAGACTCGGGGGAAACATGCTGTCACCGCCTCTGTCAAATTAGCAGCTGAAGCTGGGATTCGTGGATAGCTTCCTTACTCTGCCACCTTCCCTCTTCCTTATCTGTCGTCCCTGCTGGCAGTAGTTACAGATCCCCAAAGCACCACCCCTTGGGCTTGAAAGAGGGAAGTCCAGTGGTCCATGTCCTAGAACAGCCTTTAGCTCTTCCTCACAGGTTTCCTGGGCAAGCCAGCCTGTTTGTGTCCTTTAAGCTCCTGTAGAAGGTGGGAAATTCAGCTCGCCAATGCACTTCCCCTCCCCATGTTCTCTTATACTACCCCCAAGTGAACTGATGGGTGAAATGACTTTCAAGGAAAATCTTCCAGGTTGCTTCTTCCAGTTAGAAATCCTAGCATTTTGTTAGTTTCAACTTCTGGGGCAGTGGCAGGGAAGGGACAGACCATTGTTGGTGTGTGGGGTGGGTGGCTCAACCAGCTCCAGGCCAGGATGGGTACTAAGTGGGGGCTCAGAAAAGGTGTGAGGGAGACTTTTCAGGAAGGGCTGGAGAAGCTTCAAGGGGTAGAGCTTTGTAGTTGATGATGTCAGGGAGTTAATCCCACCTATACCTTCTTGGCTTGGTGGGGCTTGGTTTCCCAGTAGCCAGCAGCACCAGGTACTTGGGTAAGGATGCTTGCTACACCTAGGACAGTAGCCTGGCTCAGAGGAAGGGTTCACACATACATTAAAAATGACTGGGACCACCCTGCCTTCTGCTCTGACTTCCTTTGGTCCCAGGTAGGCATCTGATGCAATCCTATGCCTGGAGGAATTGCTTAGTTCCTGGGTCCACTGTAGGGTCTCCTGCCCTGGCAAGTCTTCTCCCGGTGAAGGCAAACCAGAGATGGCTAATCACTGACTGGTTGGGCTGTTTGAAAAGGAAGTCTGACCAATTCACCATCCTGTCCCATCTCTTGCCGCTTTAGAGATGTGACCTGAGACCAGAGATCCGTGTCGATGTCAGCGAGAGCCAGAGCTGCATCCAGGGTCCCTTCTCAGAGGTCTCTTGGTGGTTGGCACTGAACATGATTTTTGCCTGTGTGCTGCAGAATGCGAATAAAAGTTTGTCTTTTTACTAAGTTTCAGGTGAGGGCACCTGGAGGGAAAGGCAGAGTAGAAGTGGCTTTTGTTTTTGTTTTCTTTAAAAGTATTTAAATCAGGTGCTGAGGTTGAAGCAAAGTCAGTTTACTGAGGAAAAGATAAGGATCAGAGTGAACTGATGGGTGGTTTTCTGAGTTAGCCGCCCCCCTGAACAGTGCTGGGGCCCAGGGTACATTGACCCCTGGTGGCCTGAGCTCATCCCAGCTGGGGGCAGAAAGAAGGCGATGTGTTTTTCTGATGTCCCCACAGCTGCAGGGCTTCCTTTAAGACCTAGCTCCAGAGGAGCCATTTAAGGTGTGCCTCAAAGGTCCTGTGGCTTCGGAGGTAAGCCACCATGATAACTAGCATTCTTGGATCTAGTCAGAGCATGGAGAATACAGGCTAGGAAGGAAGTTTGGGATGGGATGGACAGAGCATCCCGGGGTCCCTTTAGTTCTTCCAGTCTCCACAGAGATGCTGCCTGGGCTGTATTATCTCTATTGCGTCGATGTGGAACCCAAATGCTGTGTGAAGTTATATATCTACAAGTGGGAGAACCAGACTGAATGAACCCTTTGCGTCAGCCCTCAAAAATATGTGTTCTAGCCTAACGATATATATATATATTATAATATGTATGTATGTATATAAATATCTCCAGGTGCCTGGCGAAAGCAGGGAAGAATGAAACACGCAGGAGCTTTGTGCCTTAGGTTTCCCCTTCTATAAAGGGAGACTAACACAAACAATCTCATCTGGGTGTGTAGAACTTGGTTAATTTGTGTGAAGTGAGGCACGTGGTCAGCACTGTGTGGATGTTTCCCATAACAACTGCAAAGGGCACTGTTCTGGAGTGTGGAAGTGATAGAGCCGTTTGGGGGAAGGATCTCATTAGGGAGGGTGGCCAGCATGCTGTCCGATCTTGGGGACAAAGGGCTTGGTATGAGGATCCATTTCCGTCCTAGGCTAACACTGGCTCTGTGATGTCAATAAAGTGTCTCAGCTTTGCCAGCACAGCTTATACCCATCCCACAGATTCACAGAATAGTCCTCTAGTGCGACCAATGTCCTTCTTCGGACTTCCAGTTACTGGCTTATGCCTCAGACAGTCATCTGCCAAACCCAGTAATTGCCAGAACTCCAGTGCCAAGACACCACTGAGCACTGTGGGAAGATCAGGGCGGGCAGGTTCCAGGCACTCCCTCTTCCCACTCTAGCCTGCCCTCTACTCTGCCCGACCTCACTGCTGGTTGCTCCATTACTCTGATTGAACACATGTACGTACGCACACCCTTTCAGCAGGTAGTGCACTCCTGTAATCTCAGCTGCTTGGGATAAAGAGGCAGGAGGATTGTGAGTTCAAGGCCAGCCTGTGCAACTTGAGACTGTCTCAGAAGAGAAGGATGGCGGGCAGCATAGTGGCAGAGGCCTTGGCTACATACTAGGTTCAACCAAAAAACAAAAGTTCCAGTCCCCACAGATGCACCGGGGATGGAGGAGCTTTGGTTGCCTGGCAACAGATGATTTCTCCTTATTACCCTTGTCTCACTTTTCCAACATGGACCCAGTCAGTGATGCCCAGTATTGTGCCGAATCTCGAGGCCCTGAAAGAACCCTGGTCTGGAAGTTTCTGGGAAGGATGTTTGGATCTCTCTGAGATCTTCCACCCCATTCTGTACTGTCCCTAAGCTCTAGCCCATCCAGTGCACCATCCACAGCAGTCTTGGCGAGCTGGGTTACATAAGAAAACTAGTTCAGGGCTCCACTGCCTCCCCCTTCCCATAGCCTTTACTTCCAAAAGTCCAGAAAACACCAGGAGAGCAAGTGCTTCACAAAGGGACTTCAGAGTGACTTTCAATTGACATAGGAATGTCCCAACAGGCTTGTGGGGGAAACTCAAGCATGTCCCAAGGTAGTTTTTCCTGGGTTAACACAGAAGTGAGACTGCCTTCCAGACCTTTCTAGGGTTGCTATATTATGCTATGCAGCCCTTGGTAGCACACACTGATCTCCAGCCCAGGCTCGGTAAAGGGCAGGCTGGGAATACCCATGCTTCTGTGACTGAAGGGCAGAATCTGGGTCCAGCCATGGTCCCCTCTGGTTTTCCTTTCTCTGCTTCAGTACAGGACTCCAAGAGCCTATTGTCTGCCTCCAGCAAAGGAGTGAGATGTGGCCATCCTTCTCTAGCTGGAGGATTGAGATGTGCAATTGTTGGCAAGCCACATGAGGGACATTCACGGGGCTCCTGATTCCTTTCTGTGAAGTTGGCAATGCCCCTGCCGAGGACTTCTTTGAACACAGGAATGAGTGGGGTGCCATGGAAGTGACCCGTGGCACTTACTGTGGTGTGACCATGTGGGGTTTCATGCTGTCCAGCTTCCATGGATACTCTTCCTGGGAGACTGGGTCCTGGAAGCCCCGGAACAGTTCATGAATGGGTCTTTGCTGGATGCCTCTTGTTTCTTCCCATGGGGAATCTAGGGGATCCAGGAGAACTTGCCTAAGAGGGTAGGCAGAAGGCTGAGCTCCACAGAGTAGCTTCAGCTGCAAGGAGTGGTAGAATTAAGTAGAAAACCCAGTGTCAGCGTTGAGGGGTCTGAGGCCTGATGAAGAAGAGGGTGAGGCACAGCCATTCAGCCAGAGCTGCACACAATGCATGTGGCACTCTGGTCTCAGGTATGCGCCTTCCTACATGGGTCCCCATGTGTACCAAGTTTGTTAAGGACTTATGCAGTGTCCAAAGGACAGATACGCATCCTTTGTTGGAGACCATCTTTGACAAGGATACCACTTACCAGGGTAGGGGCATGGGGATTAGAAAAATAAGTAAAGAGAATGAAGACGTGAGTGAACATAATAAAGCAGAAGCATAGGATAGCACCGGGAGGGAGTTCCAGTGAATACTGAAAAATCACCCGTGTTTAATTTCCATTTGCTTAAATACCCCGACCCCAAAAGGTAGGACTAAGATAAAAAAAAAACTGTATTAACATGATACAAGGAAATGAACAGACCAGTTCAAGAATTATGGTCTACATTCTTAAACGGTCTGTTGCCAGAACAAGACAAGTAATGCTCACACCCTAGACCAAAACATTCTAGAAGCAAACCACTCCCTGGGTGGAATCCATATTTATCTCCCTAAGGGAGTAGGGATCTAGTTGGATCCTTAGACTTTTGTTTGAGGTAGAAATAGATCTACTTTTAATAACTGAAATATCAGGTCTGGATATTAGCCATACCTGTTGACAATAACCTTGAGAGAGCAGAACTGTCTGATCTAACTCAAGGTGGAATGGACCTGTACCTACGGGCCCTGTCAGTCCTTTGCAAGTGGACACACTGAGGCTCCTAGGGGTGATGACTTGGAGTCATAAGGCAAGAAGGTAACATGATTCCCATGCTAGGAACTCCTAATCATGTCCTGCCACTTCTCTGAGGGTTCTTGAGAATCCCAGACTCTGTCCCCACTGTCCTCAGAGATTGCCTAATGACTCTCAAGTGACTGGGTTGGGGAGTGGGGGTAACACATTGCCCTTTGAGCCCATGGCTGCATTTCTACCTGCTCCCAGCAAATGTTGGCCTGGCTGGGCCAGGAGTCCTTGAATTCTTGTTCATTGCTGACCAAGATGTGTTTGCCCAGCCTTCTTGAGCCTTGTCACTCATGGTCAAACATTGCTGATGTTAGAGGGACCTCATGGTGCTGCGCTGAGACCTGTTTGGCATTTACTGAACATTTTTTACATGTTCTCCTCCCTCTCAGGCCACTCCGGAACTAACAATGTGTAAAGCACAGGCTGTGTGCTCATAATGCCCCAGGGACTCCCCAGCAACTCGGGAAGGAAGAGACACTGGCTCATTTAACAGCTGTTTGCAGATCCGTTGTTGAGGATAAGCCCTGCTGCTTGCTGGGAGCAGGTCTTACAATGTCCCTGGCATCATACGCACCTCAATGAGCACAGAGGTGGAGCTCCAGCTCCAGACAACGTGGGTTTTGAGGCTTGTGGTAATACTAGAGTCTGCTCCACAGCCTGCTATTTAACTCCAGGTGGCCTTCACTCCTCTTATTTCGTTTTTTTTTTTCTAAACTCCTGGAGCAGGCAGGTGGGGCAGGAAGAAGCCGTGCCAGCCAGGCTGCCAGCTGGTGGTATGACCTGGGGCCCCACTTCTGTAGGAGACTTTCACTGGGAGGAGATTCTTCCTCCTCTAATCCCTGCAGCCGGTTGGGTGAGCGGAAGTCATTAGACTTGGGGGCAAGAGTACGTGGTTCTGAATGTGTACTGGATTAAAGAATTGTGTCTTAATTGACGTTTCTGGATGCCAACCTCATACCAGGAACTACCGAGCTCGGCCAATCCCAGACAGATTTGATTTTGCATCCAGGGGACATTTGGCCGTGTCGGGAGGCATTTGTGGTTGTCACAGCTTGAGGGGGTGGCTAGCCAGGGCCAGGGATATTTCTGGACATCATAAGATCCTTAGAGTCTGAGTGTCGTAGTGCTAAAGCACACTGGAGGGTCAGTTGTTCGTGATCCTGGAGAGTCAGGCCGTGTAGGGACAGAGAGATGGGCCACTTGGCTACAGAGGGAGCCTGAGGTCCCGAGACTGAGGACCTAGGAGCAGTCATGGCTCTATCCCCAGACCCATCTCATGGAAAATTCTCCTCAACATTGCAGTTGCTTTTGTTCCTCTGCAGTTGCTTTTGTTCCTCATCCTCTGAGGGCCTCTTAAGAATGTCCTTGAGAAAGAAACGAACACCACATCATGGACCTTGTAAGCTGCCCATGGCATTCAGCTGCTGGCTAAAGGCAACTTTGGAGGGGCAAAGCAGAATGGGTAGGGATGGAGAGGAGGACAAGGGTCCACAGAATGGCCATACCTGTAGTCCTGGCTATATCCAAGTTTCCTGTTGTTGCTTTTTAATCTGTTTTTCTACACTGAGTGTCCTAAAAAGACCATCTTTGTACAGAAGCATATGGAAAAATAAACATTTAGAAGATGCTTTTGCTGGGCTGCCAAAGCCAGTTAGGGAATGCACCTGCCCACCCCCCACACTGGTCCTGTGAGGAGAGAGGATGGAGAAGGATGATACTCTCGGTCCCAGCAGCTGATGGATATATGGAGCAGAGGTAGCCTGTGTTAGCCCAGTGTCTATAGTCCTGGTTACGGCACAGTCTTGCTTACTGGAAAACAGTGGCCTGGATAGCACAGGTATTTTCACACTGAGAGCATTCTGTCCCCAAGCATGCCCCTTGGCCTGATGGAAGATGTCGTCTCTCCCCACCAGCTTCTGAGTCTTCACCCAGACGTGGATGTCTCATACTCTGCCTGGGTAACATCGCTGGTCAGGCGGTCTTTACCGTGCTACTGTCCTGTGCACTGGAGGATCTTTAGCAGTGTCCCTGGTCTCTGCTCATCAAGATGAATCCCTGTAGCATTCCATTCATGAGAATCAAAAGAAGTGGTGGTGCACGCCTTTAATCCCAGTACTTGGGAGGCAGAGGCAGGCGGATCTCTGTGAGTTCGAGGCCAGCTTGGTCTACAGAGCTAGTTCTAGGATAGCAAGGGCTGTTACACAGAGAAACCCTGTCTTAAAAAAAACAAAAACAACAAAAAATGTCTTGAAGTACTACAAAAGGGTCTCTTGGAGACAAATCAATCAGAGTGGAGACGATATTCAGTGTCCTTCACCTTTGGATTTCCATCAGGCCTTGAGTTGGTTGAAGCCCTGTCAAAAGAGGGCTCTATGGCTCCAAGGAGCAGACTGGCAAGTGCTTGAGCTGTCAGGAGACTGTTCCATCTTTCAGCTCTTCTCATCCTGTGGTCTAGGGAAAGGAGAAAGGGTGAAAGGTGGCTGAATCAGGAAGTTCAGTGAGGGAACCAGAGGCTATGCTTTGATCTTCTTTAGTTTCTAAAGGAGAAGAGAGCTGGTGAAGGCTGGCATTATGTTCTAGAACCTGGGAGAACTGACCAAACTGAGCAAGGCTACAGTGTGTGATGAGTCTTAGTAAGCGCAGAGGAAGTACGCAGGGCATTTTGTTCTATGGGTCAGTGACCAACCGAGGGGAATTGAAATAACTGCTGGACATGGAAGCTAGAGCCCAAGGCAGGGCACCACCTGATGGGTGGGCTCACACAGTCAAGGGCCAAAGAGGGCTTGTCAGAACCCACCCTGTGGGAAAGTTGAAGACCTCAGCTTCACCCTGGGCTCTCTGCTGAGCTGAGTTATGTCAGGGTCCCTGTGAACTGTGAAGTCCTCCACTCTCAGCATGAGGGCTGGTGTTGCCAGAGCCCAGGGCTTTTGGAAGGTCTCTCTAGGCTGTGTAGGCGAGGCATCCCACAGCTAAGGTCTCGGGACTGTGAACATGCTGATTTAGCAAGACTCTCAGACCATAGCTTTTCATGCCTGCTGCCTCTGAGCTGGCCGAGGCCCAGGAATGTTCACAGATATAAAACTGACTTTGTTTTTGAAATGTTCTGGATCCCAGACCCCAAAGGCTGCATAAAGACATTCTTGTGAGGTGGTTATCTACTGGGGAGAGTCACGTTGGGGCCCCAGACCAGCACACCCCATCCACCCACGGCATGCCATGTTTTGGCTTGGGTATGTTTTAGAGTGGCTGCTCTTGCAGGCTGACCTGTAGATGAGGGTCGGTCACAGGGTTCCTGTGGGCTTGGGCAGCTGGTTCTCAGGAATTTTGGAGACTTTAACTTCCTTTGCTGCAAGATCTACAGGTCCTTGAGCAGCTGGGATTCTTTCTAACTCAGACTCTGCCTGTAGGTGGTTAGAAGACCATATCCTGGGCCTGAGTCTTGGCTTTCTCCTCCGCCCCAGAACTCTGTGTACCTTCTGGGACACTTCTGTTCTGTTTTCCAGAATTCTTTGAGCCTCATCCATGTCTGCTCTCCGTGGGCATTTACTTTTCCAACTTGGATCTAGAAGTCTGTGTATTTATCTCCTAGGTCTGTGGGTATCACCCGCTGCCCTCTCCTCTCCCCACAAGGCCATTAGGCCAGAATTTCCAGCAACTCTGAGTTCTGCACCTCTCTATTTCTATAGCCCTTATTTCTTGACCTGTGGGAGTATGTGTCCCAGTCCGAGCCAAGGAGATCCCTGTTGCCACTCTTGCTTGCCTTGGTGGGGTCTGGCTCAGGAAGTCCCATTCGTGTTAGATTCCTTTTTCCACATCCTACCGAGCACTCAGTGCCTGTCAGACCCTTGGCCTGGGTTTTTCCCATGTCCTATTCTCCCACTGTGGTCAGGCTACCTGGAGTACTGCCCAGGGGTGTATATAGCACCTGTACATGGTGATACCCAGGGGCTTTTTGGTCCCTTGATGGTTAATCTGAGGATGTCTGGCTTTGGGATCAGTAAAGGGGTCTCCTTCTAGAATGTATCATGAAGCATGGGGTGTGCTTGATGGGTCTGGACTAGATGTGGCACCTGATTTTGGTTCTCCGTCCGCCTACTTTGTTGTAGCTTTGACTGTAAACCTGCTTCCTCTTTCAGAAATCTCCTACCCAGTTCCGCTAGGAAGCCTGGGAAAGGTTGAGGGCATGAGGGCTTCCTTGTAGCTCACAGCACGGGCGTGGCTGTGGGTGGGAAGAGCTGGGGGGCAGTGGGGAAGCCTGGCCTTTCTGTTTGTTCCATTCATGTGTTAGCTTATTCCAAGAAGGTTATCTTACCGGGAAGTGCTGACCTCCTGGCCTTTTTCTCCCGGTAGGTCTGTAATAGCAGGGACATGTCTCGCGAGCTACAGGACGTGGACCTCGCTGAGGTGAAGCCTCTGGTGGAAAAAGGGGAGGTGAGTGGAGCTGCTTCAGGCTACCCCATCTTGTGCTTGTAGTGGGCACACACATACATGGCATACACAGTCATGGTTATGAATACACATTCATTGTACATTCATGCACACATGTGAACAAGAGCATAGTATATAAACAAATCTATGGAAAACACACACACACACACACACACACACACACACACACACACACACACACAGAGTACAGGCATTGATCCCCTTTGTTTCAATCCACATTTAGTGACTCGTGATGCTCTTGTCTACCACCCAGCCACAGCCCCTGAAGCAGGGTATCTGTTATGATCGGTTTACAGTTTTCCAGCCCCTGTGGCCCTCTGCACACTGCTTTGTTCCCCTGGCCTCTTGGGCATTAGGCACTGCTGAGCCATCTTCTGTACTGGAGGCTCATGGCTCCGACTGGTGCCTGGCGTTCTACGTTTTGCATTCAATCCTCTCAGAAAATAAGCCAGTAGCAATCCTTAACAGATGCTAGCTGGACCAGTGAGGCTCCAGGTCCTCCCAGAACCACACTGCCCTGGCTTCAGTGGAGTCAAGACCTTCCTGTCACAGAAAACTATTCAAGGATGAAAGCTGTTTGGGCTGAAATGTATTATGTATAGATTGAGGGAAAGGCTTTGAAGTTTCCCTTATCCCCTTGTCCCCACAAAAGACTGTATTTAAATACAGAGTGCAGACCTTGACAGGCACGAGGAAATTGCAAGCGCAGAAGTGACATCCCATTTGAGTTCCGGGAGTCCAGCACATAGGTGTTTGCACAAACTGGATAGCCACTTGCCTGCTTCTGACCTGCTTCTACCTTCAGGTCTCTTTTGGCCGTCTGTCCTCAGAAAAGGACCTAGCAGATGGGCCAGTTTTCCACGGGGCTGCTGCTCCCTGAGATGAAGCAGTCGCTCTTTGCAAGGACTAAGGAAAGCCCACTGAGCAGAGTTCAGATTCAGGCACCACAGAGGACCATGAGTGCTGATGTTTGTCTCTAACCAAGGAAACTAACCATGACTCTGTCATCTCTCCACAGACCATCACTGGCCTCCTGCAAGAGTTCGATGTCCAGGCAAGTAGAGGGGACCAGTTTTATCCACTGGTCCGCCTCTGCCCATCCTTTCTTCTTCCCATCAGTGTGAAGTGGATTGCTGTTTATATGTGGAGCCAGCAGAGAGCAGGGAATGAGCTCAGCCAATCTCCACACTCTGTAGCTTCCCCTGGAGGAAGCTAGTCTGAGTTCCAGCCAGGGAGGCGAGAGCTGAGCAGCCCCCAGGAGGATAGACAGACATACCGCTGTGTGGCCCTGAGAGCTGGGGTGTGGGGGGGAAATAACAGAAGTCCAGTGGACTTGGGACCCTGTGAGGTGGAGATGTACTAATCTTGGCTGTGTTAGCAAATCTGAAACTGGGGTCCTTTACCCAAGGTTGGTGTATCTAGCCCACTCAGAACCAGCTAGAGGCCCAGTCAGGGGTGTGTTTCCAGCTTTGCCTAAGAGCCATCTGTAGAGAGTGGAGAAACTCTGAACAATGCCCTGTGCCATCCTCCTCAAGCGTGAGTACCATGGAGGCTGGGATAGGCACATATAGGTTGTCTGCAGGCATGCTCACCTAGATCTCCACCAGTTCCCACCCACGCATCTTGACTTTGACCTTCGTGGAGGAAACATTCGTGACATCCTTCTGGGTCTCCTTCTCTGATATACACTCATCCTTCCACATAAAGGTGGAAATTCTGGCCTTGACTCTAGAAGGAAATGGAAAAATTAGAACAAAGGTTAGGAGTTTGCTTAGTTCCATCATAGGTCCCCATAAATTGTATGAAGGTATGAGGTGGGCCTTTGAGGGTGTAGTATCAGTCTGATTGCAGGGTACTCTGACTCCCAGTGTGGGTCTGAGGCCATGGCAACCTATCCCACGTATCCGGCAACAGGAAAGGGGTATTAAGCTATTGCTGTGTACAAGCCTTGGAGTCCACTAAGAAAGGTAGCACCTTCACAGTGCAGAGATTTCCATTTGAACCCCAAGAATGCTGTAAAGCAGGGGACATGTCTGTCTCCAAAGCAGAGGTAAATAGTCTAGCCCACACCTGTGCACCTGGTGGGAGATATGCTGAGGGGTTTTATCATACAAGCATACGCTCATCGTGGCTCTTCAACAGGAGCCCTGAGCCAAGGACAGTGACCATCTGAATGCTATACAGAGATGACACTTGCTTCCATTGGAAGGTGATGCCTATGGACTTATGAACCCTCACAAGCCTGTACCCTTGGCAAAATGAGGATACTTGGAGGATCATGTTGTGGTTTCCACCTCAGGGCTCCTGTTTGGAAGCAGCTTAGCCTTCTCCCCTCCAGAGGAGTCTCCTGGACACACAGCCCCAGTTCCCAGTGCCCTGGCTGCCCCAGTCTTTGTCTGTAGTTGATCAATTTCCAGTACGGCTATCATCTCTGCATACGATGGGGGATCCACCCAAACCGAGACTTGCCTGAGGTTAGAACAGAGCTCAGACCTCAGCAGCTTGAAGAAACTGACCTTTTTAAGAGTATGCAGCACTGTTAGTTTTAGCTAACTTGTCAAACTCTGTGCCTTTGACGAGTTACGTCACCTTCCTGAGTAAGCTTTGTCCGATGAACATAAGAACGTTCTAGTACTTAAGTGTGTACTAAGCATTGTTACGAGCACTCCGAGTCTTAATTTAATAATTTAACTGTGAGAGGTGCTCATCCAGTCTCCACAAGAGCCCTGGGCACAAATTTCTCATCCCCACTTAATCTCAGTTAGAAGGCCAAGATTTGATGGCTCTGTGTCATTTCTTGCTGGGAGACTCCATGTTGCCTGGGTGACGACTGGTGTTGCTGAGACACATGCCTGGGGCTATTGTGAAGCTCTCCCTCTACCCTGGCTGTGCCTCTCATCTTGTGACAGCCAAGACACTAGCAGGACTTCCAGTAGTAGCTCAAAGAAAAGGCTGTGACCTGCAAGGAAGAGTGGGCAGAAGTGGCCTTTAAGATCCAGGCCTTTTTAGCCACCAGCTTCCTTATCTACATGTTCCTGATGGGTGAAAAGACGAGGTCAGGCCAGAAACATGCTTCTAAGGATCATGGGTGGGGACGTCAGGAGAAATCCCTCCCCCCCAAATTAGTAAGGTAGTATGCATTCAGTATGCATCCCATCAGAGATGGAAGACAAACAAGTAGACAGGTCCACTGGTCTTGCCTGCAGATGCAGGAGAGGGCAATGCATGGGATGGGGCAGCTCCTTGGGTGCAAAGGATCTAGGAAGGGGCCCGCTGAGGACTGTTTGTCACTCCACCCCCACCACTGCCTGATTACATATATTCCGTTCGACTCCCTGTGATCTGGTCCATTGCTCATCAGATGGTTGAGGATTTGGGAGAATCATTTCATTGGCTGTGCCCAGCACCCAGAACACATATCTTGGTCTCCAAGGAGAGCGGAGCTCCTGGTGCCCCCAGTTCCACCCACCTTCTTGTTAAGAAGGGGAGAGACAGTTCTGGAGAGTGGCTTGCCAGAGGCCACCCTGTGGTTGCTGTAGGAGGCAGTGTCACACACAGCCTGTCCTTTCCTGTCTCAGACCCACAGATGTCTGGGTGGTATTGATAAAGCTACTGCCTGTTCTCAAATGCAAGGTACCATACCAAAGGCTGCCCAGCCAGTACCTCATTTAACTCCTCAACAATCAGGAGAAGCATTGTGTCCACCTAGCTCAGACGGAGGTCAAAGTGGTAGCACTGAGTGTCTCACCACGTCCAGGTTTGGCTACACAGGCAGAAGTGCACATTGTTTTTTGTCTCATTGTTTCCAGGCATTAAGCTTGTATGTTCGCTCTCCTTGCTTTGTATGCAATGTCCAGAACTCCACACCACCCATCTCACTCTCTAGGACTCAGGGATGGACAGGTACTGTGCTGAGCTGGAGGTCAATGGAATATCCTGAGGACTTTGGTTTATCTTGTTCAGCCCTGCTCTGTCCTGCTGGAGACATAGAGAGACAGAGTAAGGGCAGAAGTTGTATATTGGTGGTGGCTAAGATTGTGACACCTGATTTTGTTTCTAATCATTATGTCCTCTTATCCCAGGGTAGTAAGAGCCATGAAACTGTCCCCCGGGACCTTGGTTATTTAATTGGCTGTGTGGGCTGAACATGGCTGTAAGTGAGAGTCCCGGGGGCCCACCTGTGCCGTCAGGGCTGAGCCACACAAGCCTCTCCCTGATAAGAGCCTAGTGACTTGCTTTCTTTGCTCTGTGGGCCTTCCTGCTCAGTGCATGATTGGTCTAGTAATTATCTGTTCTCAGGGTGAAAGCTGTGTGTGGACTCAGAGAGAGTGGGATGCAAGGACCAGTTGTCCTTTTCTGGTTATCAATCCAGTCCCTCTCGCCTCAGTTTTCTCATTTGTGATATGGGAAAGTCTATAGCCTTTGTAAAGTGACTTTGTGTTATAGAGAGGGTAGAGTTGGGGCTATAACCATAGTGCTAGTTCAAGCAGAACACACCCCAACATATATTGTGGGTTTCCTCTGATTTTCACTATGGTAAAATACACAGAATAGGTGACATGTTTACCACTTTTAAGTGTGCGGTCTGGTGGCAGTAAATGCATAAAATGTGAAAGTCCATGTTCCCCTCTCCCCCGCCGTTCTGCCTCCATTTCTCCTTGCTTGAGTTGTGTTTCCAAGCTCCTTGTGTAAGTGGGGACACATAGCAGCTGTATTTTGGTGGCTTGCTAATCTCACATAGCTTCATAACCCCAAAACTTGTCATATTGTAGTAAAATGATGCCACTTATCTGCCACGATGTCCGTGGACAAGCAGGGCAGGTGCCCTGTGCTCTTGATGAAAACTCAGGGGCCTGTGTTATCATCTCATTATGCTCATGGATGATGAGATTATGACAGCATTGGTCAGGTGGCTCCATGAGTCCACCTTGGCTGAAACTCTCCCCTGAAGAACTTTTCCTATAGTTCTAGACTTGGGGATCCCCTGTCCTTAAGACTGCACTGTGGCTCACCTCTGCCACACCTCTTTGGTCTGTCTGGCCAACCATATGGCTTGCACTATTCTATTGATTTGTTGTTAAGTCTTTGGGGTGGGGGAGGTGGTATGAGGCTTAGGATATCTGGGCCTTCTTGGCAACCACTCAGTACCTTCATCCACTTTCTATTCCTCCCATCTCATGGGAGTTGGCTGGAGGAACTCAGCTGCCTACCGGGCCTATTAGAAGGCAGTCTGGGCTCCTACATGTAGAATAGCTCCTACTTTGGCATTTTCAGTGAACCTAGCTGACTCTCCCTTTCCCATGGTCTTGAGAGTTTAAGTTTTTGACATATCCTTTTAGTGAGTAGAAACGTATGCTCCGTAGCTCAGAGCTAACCAGAAAAGACCCTGTCACCAAGAAGCAGGATAGCTTCTCTCTGGGGAGACCTTGACTGCATGACCAAGTGACATGGGCTTTATATCTCTCTGCCGTTGTCACCTTGGAGTGGTCTGCTTGCCTGAGCTGGGCACTGTTCAAGTTCATATTGATGCATGTCCCTTTGCTAAATGGTGTCTGGATCCCTTAGTGTGCCAGCTGGTGGCTGCTAGCCTACAGTGCCTTTAGGAAGGATACAGTTTGAACTGGTCCTGCTGGGACAGCTGTCCTCAGAGGATAATGGCTCTCTTAAGTTTGATGAGTGGGGGTTGTGGCAGTGGGTGGGACTTGAGCTTGTTTCCTCTGACGACGATTCTAGAATTTAAGATGATCAAAACTGGCAGATGCCTTTGAGATGGTCCAGCTCTGCCCTAGTGCTCCAAATGGACCTGTCTGTCTAAGTCATTGGCTGTCCCAGGGCTTCCTTAGTTAGGTCACACACAGTGACACCTATCTTTGCAGAGAGATCTGTGTGAAGATGCCCAGGGGTACTATCGGGACAGTCCTAAGTTTAAGTACAGGTTGACTCCTGAAAACACAGTAGTCCAGGAAAGTAGTGAAGTTGAAAGAGCTGACTTCTTAACACAAAATGTCATCTGGAAACTGCCCTGTGCTCTCCACAAATGGTCATATGTGAGTTTCATGACAACTGGTAAAGGAAATGCCCCTGCTCTCCTTGTGTGAACATCTAAGATACGACCCCGGGGAAGTCACATCGTGATGAGATGGGTGTTGACACCGACTCAGTTCCTACATTCAGAGCCAGAGTTTCTTCTGCAAGTATTTTGGGGGCTAAGGTTTGGGGGGGCTCAACTCCACTCTCTCAGTTCTGGCTGTAGATTGATTGGCTTTTGCTATTAGGTCTTCAGTGGTTAATGCCTTCTACCTAGGCCTTGTGCTTGTTCAAATGGCTTCATTGATTTGGTTTCCATGGAAATATGTTAGCACACACAGCATACAGAGCACTATGGAAAATGAGCAGTTGTTCCCTGCTCCAGGGCCTCCTGGAGGGTAGTGGGCCAGACAGGGTGACTGGCCTTGGGGAGTCCAGAGCTTAGTTCCTACTTCCTGCAGCTTCTTGTTTCCCTGGAGCAAGCCAGACTGGAGACTGTGTCTTTCCCCTTCTGTTGCAAGCTCAGTAGCTCATGGGAAAGCCGATAAGCAACCATCTTGGACTAGGCTCTTTTTCTCTACACGTTTGTTTCTTGTTTTCATTCCCCGTGGGTAGAGGGTGCAGAACTCCCACAGAAGGCTGAGAGATCTTAATCCCCCATTTCCTGTCCTTTTCCTTTTCCTGGTCTCACTTCCCAACAAAGCTTCTGGGATTCAGAAACCAACCCCATTGGCAGATGGCAGGGATGCACATCTGGATGGGTGAGATGAGCCAGCTCTGGGTTTTCCTAGCAGCATCCCCCTGGAACAGTAAAGAAAGCTATCGAGGCCAAGGCTTAGAGCTGTGCCGACATGTCTGCCCCAGGTCAGGATCTGCCAGGCTGACCCAGGAAGACCAATATCTGGTAACTGGAGTGCCATAGACAGAAGGGTTCTCTTCACCAAGACTTAGTTCTTATCTGAAACAAGGGGGTGGAGTCACTACCTCAAAGGGCGTGGCCAGACTTCCATCCATGTCCTTTGATCCTATGAGCAGAATACTGTGCTTCTCCACTGTCTTGTGGGGTAGCAGTTGGTCACTCCTTTTTCTTTTCCCTGTCCCAGAAACATTCTTCCCCTGCCTGCCCTCCTTGGAGCCTCTGGCTTTTCACTGTGACCCCAGGTGTTTTCTGCGCCCTGGGCTGACGCAAAGCCCGAACCACCATAACCTGTAGCTTCTCTTCTCTGTCTTGGTAGGATGGTGACACAAAGGGTGGCTGAGCCTTGAGTCCTTGTAGTCTCGTCTACCAGTGTCCCCACTGTGGTGTGACTTGACCCTAGGCTTGCTGGTCTGGGGAAGCGGTGGGTGATTCATACCCCTAACTGCCTTAGAATCTAGGAGAATGCCATCCCCTAGTGTCTGCCTGGAGCCTTCGGGGAAGAGTGAGATTATGGCAGCTGCAGCAGCTGGTGTCTAGAGCTATAGATTATCCAGCCAGTGACTTAAGCTACTCTGTCTCCTCAGTAATCACCTCTCTCGCAGTTGCCATAACAACAAACACGGAGAGAGGTAGCAATGTGCAAAGCACTCCTGGGTCTCAGTCGTGGCAACAGCCTGGGGAGAGGCAGGTTTGTCCTGCCCCCTGTTTTTCTGTTAGCATTAACTGTCATCTTGGCATGACTTAGAATTATCTGGGAAGAGACTCTCATGCTATCCTATGAGCATGTCTGTGGGGGATTGACTTGATTGCTAATTGATGCAGGACAGTCTGGTGCATAGTGGATGGCCCTGTTCCCTAGGCAGGTAGTCCTGAGTCATATAAGAAAGTTAGCTAAGTACAAACTGGCTGACCAGCCCACAAAGGGTGTTCTCTGTGTTTCCTGCCATGCCTTTACTGTGGCCTAATATTCTTGGAAACTTAGCATTGTGCAGAATAGCAAATAGGCCTGCTTTTGAGTTTCTGTCTTGACTTCCCTCCAGCACAGACCGTAATGTTTCCTGAAATAAACGCTTTTCTTACTAAGCTGCTTTTGGTGTTTGTCACAGCAGAAATGAAACTAGAGCAGCTTCAGGCTTATGGTTAAGGGCAGGGATTCTCAGATATTGTTGATAACTTATAACAATGGCACATAGTGGACATACACTAGCGTTAATATCTCTCACATCACAGCTCCCTAAACAAGCATGGTTGCTATTTATAACTAGCAGGAAATGACTATCACGCAGCCCCAGACTCCTTCCATCTTCCTGCTCCACCATTCCAAGTATGTAGCTGCTGACCTCATGTTTATAACATAGCTGCTGAATCACCAAGCATCCCATACATGTTCTGGACAGGAAGCAGGTGAAAGGGCAAGAAAGAAAAGTAAAAAAGGTTCCAGTGTTGATCTGTTAGTTTTCAAAGTCCCCGAGAAACCTCAGAGAGCTCTGCTGGTGTTTCTCGTGCTAGAGCAGCGTTTCCTGACCATCCTTGGACACAGAAGAGCTGGGAGAAAGGAGAGATTTGCTAGACATATTCAAGTTGGTGCACAGATTCTCACGTAGATCAGATACTCCCCATCTCAGGCCTCCAGAAGAGAGTCTGTTGTTGTGTTCATCCACTCAGGCCAGGTCTGGCAGCCAGAGGGATGTTTCTTTGGAGATATCCCTAAGTGCTAATTCCCTACTTGCAGGCAGTGTAGACCAGAGGCAAGAGCATGTCTCTTCGCTGGCCCATTGGCTGTATGGGCCTTTGAATTCTAAGTATACAGGCTGGACCCTCTCTGTCTCAGGGCCAGGGCTTCTCTCTGGAAGTCCCCAGTTTTGTTTGGGTAGGTAGCTATGAATGGGTACCTGTGATGATATCAGATATAGCTGAGAGAACAAGGGTGTGTGTGTGTGTGTGTGTGTGTGTGTGTGTATGCTAGGAAGTGGGCATGGTATGCTAGGAAGGGCCTCTCTAGGCAGGTGGGGCTTGTGGTGAGAACTTTCTGTGTCTGATACTTTATCCACAAAGGCACGTGCCCAGCAGCGAGGACAGGTGTGTGCCCTGCAGGGAGAACAGGTGCACGCTTTAGCAGAATGGCAAGAACCGGTGTTAGTTCCCATGTGCTCATGTAACCACACATGGGTTCAAGCTGGGAAGAGAAACAGGGACCCAGCTTACAGGTAGCCCCCAGGAAGTCACAGGATGAGTTGTGTTGCTTACTGCTTTGCTAAACTCCTTCACCTTCACAAAGTAGAGACTGGTCCTTTAGAGACCAGGCTTTGAACTGGTCCGTCTAAATCCAAGATTAGTCCAAACACTGTGCTGCCATCCTAGCTGTGTGACTTCAGGCAAGTGACTTGACCTCTCTCAGCCTGAGTTTCCTCATTTAGACAGGATGGTGGCAGTCGTTAGGTAGTGGAGTCAGTGGTTTCCATGAGAACACGTGAAGAAGCTTGAGGCGGGGTCTGCGGTAGATGGAGTGATTACCACGGTCCTCCCTGACACCTTCATATCACCCGCCCAAAAAGAAAAAGAGTTTTTAGACTTTCAGAGTAAATGAGAGATGGCCTTTGTCTCATGTCTTCCTGGTTGTATGACCTCTGAGCTGGGTCTCTTGCTCTCTGCCTCTGACCTAAAGAGTTTTTAGACTTTCAGAGTAAATGAGAGATGGCCTTTGTCTCATGTCTTCCTGGTTGTATGACCTCTGAGCTGGGTCTCTTGCTCTCTGCCTCTGACCTGCTGTAGTGTAGAGTCTGAGGAACACGAGACCGGTCCCACAGCATCCTAGCCAGAAGTGTCTCCTGAGGTCTGCCTGTTGTCTGGGACAAGGACAGGTAAAGCAGCACACAGTTCTGACATCCCTGCAGCCCTGCACGCTGCTATGCACAGGCAGCATCACTGTAGAACAGGAAGCCACACCAGCGTAGTATTTTGTTCTTGGGTGGAGGAGAGACCCCTTCGAGTTGAATTCATAATCTGTAAGGCTTCTAAAGAGGTTAGCCAAAGTCAGGTATGCATTTCCACCCCTAAAGCTGGTCTTAGTGCTAGTGGGTGCTAAGGTCCCCTCTGCCAGGCTGTGCTCCAACTCTCCTCCCCATCACTGCTGCTGAGGAACCTGTGTTGGGGACATGCTCTCCCTTCCGAGAGCTGAGGCCCTGAAGGCTTATCAAATGGGACAAGGGCTTGAAGGGTGGTATCCACAGGGAGACTGGCTTGGCCTATTTTTAGAATGAGCCATGTGGGTTAGCCCCGAAGACAATAAAGAATGTGACCCCACAATGGACCATTGTTACCATGGTGGCTTCAGGGCTAGCAGATGACCCGCATCCCATGGGGCTGGGCTGATGCTCCTGTCCTATGGATTTTTCCAGAGCATGCTCTAGGCAGGAAAAAAGCGCTGAGCCTGAAGTTAAAGGGGGGAGGGAGGCAGGACTGGACTTTGTGTTCACTGACAGGAGGGGTCTTGTTTTGGGGGTGACAAGGCATATGGATCAGGAGGCCCCTGTGCTAGGGACTCAAGGCGTTAGGTGTCCCTGCTTTTCTGTGCCTACCTATCCCTGATTGTGTCTTCTGGTGGCTGCCTGTACCTGGCTGGGCTTGTCTGCGCCTGGCAGTGCCAGTCTGTGCCTGTGCCAAGGCCTACCCTGTGCTGGGTCTATCATCACTCCCTCATAGACACTGCCACAGGTTCAAATTCTTATTTCATAGAGTGGGGAGGGGAGGGCTCTGGGCTTGCTCACTCTAGAAATCCTCAGGGTTAGGATCCCCTGCATCTCTCTGCCTTGGTGGGGGCAGGCCCAGCTCTTGAGTGTGTGTTCGTGTGTGTTTGAGAGTATATAGTCCAAGCTGTCTTCAAATTCTCCATCCCTCCTGCATTACCCCCTTTGGCACTGGGATTTAAGATGTGCATGACCACAATCACGTCGGGTGAAGCCTTGGTGAGATGCATACTGAGGACTTCAGCTCAGTGGTTGAGTACTCGGCTTGTGGGTGCAAACAAGGCCCTGGGTTCCATTTCCAGTATGTACAAACAGCAAAAAAAGAAAACATAGCACTCAAACACCGTACTCTGGAGGTGGGACCCTGGAATGAAGGCTCATTCTGTTTTGTACTAGTGAATTCATGTATGTTCCTTTACTAGTACACCCATGTGTGCTGCTATATTAATACATCCATGTGTACTGCTGTTCACAGTCATCTGTGTGTACTGTATACTAGGACACAAGCATTCCCTGCTCTACTTAAAACTAGTACATGCATGTCTGTGTGCAGTGTTGTAATAGTATATTTATGTGTGCTGCTTTACCAATAAATCTGTGAGCACTGCAGTTCCAGTACATTCGTGTGAACCACATTAGTCATACATCCATGCTTGCTGCTGTGCTTGTACATCCATGTGCCATGTTGTACTACTTCACCCAGATGCATTGTTCTCCTACACAAACATGTGGGCTGCTATTTTAGTATAGGCGTGAACACTGGGGTACAAGTACACACCCCGTACTCTGTTGTATATGCATGCATGTCTGTTTGTGCTCCAAGAGTGCCCCAGTAGGAGAATCTCTGTCCCATGGACTTCACAGTCTTATTCTGGTCTCCCAAAGTCTTGCAGGAGGGAGGCTAGAGTTAGGGTGACTTTCCAAAGCATTGTTCCTGAGTGACTCCCCAATTCTTTCTCCTCTCACATTAGACCATGAGTCCCAATCTTGTTTCTTGTCTCCCACCTCAAAGGGCTTGTGGGGGTCTTAGATTCTGGGAGAAGGTTGGTGGCACCTGGAATTTTCAGTGTCCTTTATTCTCACATTTGTTGCAAGTTGGTCTATAGTGGCCTGGAGGTTGCGAGAGGGCTCTGATATTTCCAACCTGTGTGCGTGTAGGGAGTGAAAGATTCAGGGAAACACAGCTGGTTGACTGGTACACCTGCCCCTGTGTCACCTGCCTGTCTCTGACCACTAGTTGTTGATGGAGGTGTCACATAGTACCACAGGGTTCTTGCAAGAGATGACGTGGAAAGAAATGCTCCAGCTACAAGGAAGGCCTCAATGTCCCCAGATGACCTAGGGAGGGCAGTCAAGAGGTAACCACATCCAAGGAGGAAGCTGTTGCTCCCAGGAGATGTGTGTCTTGGGTCCTCAGAAGCCTTGATTGACAGCAAAGAGGACAGACAGCATGGGAAAAAGGCAGGGTCACAAAAGGTCATCGAGGCTCACAATCATCTAGATGCAGGGGAGGTTCAGATGACAATGGCAGGGAAAATCAGCCCACAGGGAGCTGGGGCTTGGAACCAAGGTAGAGCCTGTCTTCTTGAGGGCAGAAGAAGGATAGACATGCTCTTTGCTTTCATGGGAGTGCGTGGGGACTACGGATTACTGAGGACTGGCCTCAGAGTGGAGCAGGAGAGAGAAAGGATTTGGGTGGATCACTGCAGGTTCTGTGGTCAATCCAGAATGAGTTAGCCCACCTCACTGGCAGCCCCAGGAGGTGGATGCTGTGCTGAGGCTTCGACCTTCTTTCTGCCTTTATCATCCCTTGGATGATGGCTTAATTCAGGCAAACCTTTGCCTTGTGGTTATACGATGACTGCTAGGTAAGCTTTGCTGGGTCAAGTCCAGCCCACTTCCATAGTGAGTGAGGTTGGCTCTGGTTGGTATCATCTAATATTACATGACATTTGAGAGGGGTGAACATCAACAGATGCTAGAGTCAAGGGAGCCACTGCTTTGTGTGTGTGTGTGTGTGTGTGTGTATGTGTGTGTTAGTTACTGTTCTATCACTGTGAAGAGACATGACTAATGCATCTTCTATTAAAAAAATAAAAAAACAAAACACAAGCATTTAATTGGGGCTTGCTTACAGTTTTAGAGACTTAGTCCATTATCATCATGGCAAGGAACATGGCAAGGCATGTGGACCAGTAGCTGAGAACTATATCCTGATCCACAGGCCAATGGATGGGGGCCGGGAGCAGGAGAAAGAAAGACCAATAGGAGGCCATTTGCCAGCTTTTGAAAACCTCAAAGCCCACCCCCAGTGACACACATTTTTCCAACAAGGCCATACCTCCTAATTTCCTAATTCTAATCCTATTGATGAGTTCCATTTCCTGCTGATTTAGCATTCAAATATTTGAGCCTATGGGGGCCATTCTTATTCAAAATACCACATTGTGTGTTCCCATAGGAAACTGAGGTTGTCCTTTGAAATGGGAGTGACTTCTA